>VNKF01010553.1:3904-17778 GCA_008044355.1 Drosophila lacteicornis
AGCGCCACGCAGTTTAAGTCAAAACTTACAATACACCTGCAAAATATCAACTTAACTTAAAACTTAAAAAAAAAGAACAAAGCGACCTTTTTTATTATCCTTTAGTGTTTAAGCGTAACTTTAAGATTTATATTCAAACTTATGATTTAAAATTGTAATTCAAACGTGTATTTATGTTAATTTGTCCTATGTGACTATCGCACTAATTATAAGTTATCAACTTGTAGCGTTAGGAAAACATTATACAAATTGAAATTGAAAAATAACAGCTGAGTGGCACTCATCACACAAGATTTGTGAAGAGGGGCACACCTCAGGGGGAGTTCTGTCTCCACTGCTCCCCCTGATAAATATAGACGACATTTTGAGAGTACTCAATAGCGAAGGTGTAAAAGTAGTAGCATACGCAGATGACGTAGTTCTATTACTGCAAAAACCTGCGGTTTAGGCATTAGCTCTAGCAAAACCAAGCTTAAGGTCTTTACAAGGAAAACGAAGAGATTTACTAGACCTCAAATAGATGGCAATGAACTGCAGCTATCAGAGCAAGCAAAGTATCTAGAAGTGATTCCGAATCAGAACTATCGTGGAAAAGGGCGAACATGATAGAAAGAGCCAAGAAGGCGAGTAAAGCCTTCTACTCTCGCAGGAAGATGTTCGGAAAAAAATTGGGTATTCACCCACAAATAATAATATGGCTCTACACAGCAGTTGTAAGACCCATACTAACATACGGAGCACTGGTATGGTGGCCAGCGCTAACTAAGGATTACAACATAAAGAAACTGGCAAGGATACAAAGAGCGGCTTGCGCAGGAACCACGGGAGCATTAAGATCATGCCCTGCGGCAGCGTTGATTGCCATTCTAAACATAATCCCTATAGAACACTTCATCAAGGATACAGAAACCCAAAGCACGGTAAGACTAAAGGCAAGCCATAGCTGGAAGGATTACCACACTGGGTACTGTAAGATCCTGGAGGAATTTAACTGTCGGGTAACGGAGAATACAGACTATATGATAACCGAACTGCGATTCGGAAATGCATATACGACAATATACCCAACAAGGAAAGAATGGAAGAGAGGAAGTGTAACCGAACCAAATCTCAAAGATGAGCTGCCGTGTTGGGGCCGGAATCTTCACAAAAACTGGGGAGTGGAGTCCTTTCATCTCCCAGAGTCAGCGTCAGTGTTCTAGGCGGAGATTCTAGCAATACTGAAAGCAGTCGAACTTTCAGTAGAGCGAGATCTAAGAATACCAAGGTTAGGATATACTCAGATAGCCAAGGGGCCATTAAATCTTTCGCCGTCACTAAACAAACTAGCAGAACACAACTGGGTACTCGGACACAATGACATACCAGAAAATTAAAAGCCTACGGACTGGCCCGGAAGGGGTCAGGCGAAAGCACAGACACAGCAAACATTCTAGTTTCTCTGAACTCAGTCCAGACTGGAATTCTTGACCATTTTATGGAGCTAGCCAGCAGGGAGTGGTCAATGAAGAATAAGCTCAGAAGATCGAAATTATGTTGGCCAGAATACGATAGCGTAAAAGATGGGTCTACCATATAATTCACATTGCAGAAGCTGCAAGGAACCAGGCGAGCAGGAGACACCGGAGCACCTGATGTGTCACTGCCCAGCACTCAACCGGATCAGGGCGCGTCACTTCGGAGCACACCAACTCAAGTCACTTGGGGAAGTTGGAAAGCAGACGGTAACTGCGATCGTTTCTTACCTAAACGACTCGGGGTGGTACTAAGTAACACCATTGACCAAAACAGAAGAGGGTGTGGACCAAAAGAAGCTAAGCTCTAATTGGAGGATTTTAATCAAGACGGTAGCCTCACCACTTTTACCTACCTACCTACCATATATATATTTGTTACAGTCATCTATTATTTAGAATCTGTTTAAGTGTGCGGTTTATTTTTTATTTTTCTTATCTATTATAATATATTTTTTTATAAAATCGTTAAGACCCACTTTATCCGCCTAGTTTTGAGTGAAGATATTCGCGAAAACCCAAATTTGTATACAACGCTAAAAATATCGAAAACCTTTAGTCCAACATATTTCAATTTAGTACAATCCAAAAGCCAATGTATACACCTTTCCGACAACATACGGTTCTTTATGGTCAGAACTCTATTAATGAAGATATAAGCACTTAAAGCTAAAAAAACATACAATATTTTTGGCTATGTTTTTTATAGCTAGATTTCATTTTCTTTTTAAAAATATAAAAAAAAAGTTTTTAATTATTTTTAGTAAACAGATCTAAAGATACCTTTCTCCTTAAAGAGTAAATGTCAAATATATGCAAATCCAGTACAAATTCTATAAGTTGTGGCAAATTATATTAAATTATCATATTGCAGTTGTGCTACAAAATTGTTTTTAAAGGGAAGTAGTCTGCTTTGTGATTTTGTTTTTTAATGAAAAACATTGTAACTATTAGATAAAATCTTGGCACAACAAGCGAATGGCTTACTTAAGGATGAAATTTCCAAAACTCTCATAGAATAAAATCAGGCAAAATTTTTATGGGGCCTCAGATAAGAAAATTGTTTGCTTTGAGGGCGATTTGAAGGTTTTTCAATCAAAACCAACATCACAAAGCAGGCCCTTTGAAATCAATTTTGTAGCTAAGCTGCAATATGATAATTTCATTAAATTGGCCATAAGTTCTCAAATTTGTACTGGATTTGCAAATATTTGACCTTAAGTCTATTAGGACAAAGTAATTCTTAGATCTGTTTACTCAAAATAATTAAACATTTTTATTTTATATTTTTAAAAAGAAAATTAAATCTAGCTACTATTCAAGCAAAATAGCCAAAAATATTGCATGTTTTTTTGTTTAATTTCAGTGGATATACCTTCATTAATAAAGCTTTGACCATAAAGAGCCGTATGTTGTCGGAAAGGTTTGTACATTGCCTTTTGGATCGCACTAATTTGAAATTTGTTGGACTAACGGTTTTCGATATTTTTATCGTAATATAAAAAATCTGTTTTTTCGCGAATATCTACAAAACGGTTCTTTGAAAAATGTTGAGTTCAACGTCGAAGCTCAGTGCCATACCCAAATTATTTGAAAAACTAATAACCTCTCAGCTGCAGCATCAATGTTCTTCAATAATGAGCCCTTCTCAGCATGGATTTATGAAGCGTCGGTCGACGACAACCAACCTCCTGGAATTTATTTCAATCATACGAGATGGTTTTAATAACAAAGTGCAATCGGATGTTATCTTCACCGACTTTAGTAAAGCCTTTGATTCTGTCAATCATTCGCTACCGCTTATGAAACTTGAATTGTTAGGATTTCCATATAATTTATTAGATTGGCATCATCAACAACATCACATTGTCGAACGTTGTCTTTGTTACATCAGGTGTTCCCGAAGGCAGTCACCTTGGTCCTGTCCTGTTTGGTCTGTTCAAAAAAGACTTGCCAAATATTATTTACAATTCACAGGTGCTTATGTACGCGGATGATGTGAAGCTGTGTTTAAATCTTACGTGCCCCTTGTCGCACTTACGGCTTCAAGAGGACTTAAATAACCTTAACACATGGTGCAACGATAACATGTTGTTCCTCAACCACTCTAAATGTAATTTCATGTCATTCTATCGTAAAAACCCTTTCCTTACAAATTACTTGTTGGGAACAAGCGGGTTGGAACGTATTTATAAGGTAACGATCTTGGAGTATTATTTTGCCACGACCTAAACTTTGCTGAGCACATTACCATAACAGCAAACAAAGCTAGGGGTGTACTTGCTTTTGTTAAGCGTTGGTCAAAGGAATTTGATGATCTTTGTACACATTATAATGAATTGTATCGCCTTTTGTCTTCTGATTGTCTTACTATTGGACATATCCATAATGCGTTGTATGTATAATTTTGTTATAAATGTAAATTATCAATTGTATATTATTAGATTAAGCCCTATACACTAGCAGACATTTGTTAGTTCCTAATAAATTAAATTAAATGAAATTAAGAATATGTACACTTTCTGGGCAAGGCGATAAAATCATCTCTGCTCTGGCTGATAAATATGACCACATATTGAAGGAACTCAATATGGGAGGAGTCCAAGCAGTAGCATACGCAGACGACGTAGTTCTCCTAGTATCAGGACCATACCCCGACGTTATCATCGATATAATGACGGGTGCTTTGGACCTTCTACACAAGTGGGCGAAGTCCTGTGGATTAGGCATCAACCCCAGCAAAACAGAACTAACTAACAGAACTAATGCTCTTCACAAGAAGAACAAAGATACCACCTTACAACATGTCCAAGATTGACGGCATTGAGCTACAACTATCAGAGCAGGCGAAGTATCTGGGAGTGATACTGGACTCTAAGCTCTCATGCAGAGAAATGTTTGGAAACAACTGGGGACTTCACCTAAAAACTATAATTTGGCTCTAAACTGCATTGGTTGGACCAATATTGACATACGGAGCCCTAGTGTGGTGGCCAGCACTGACTAGGGATTACAACATAACAAAGCTAACAAGGATACAAAGATCAGCATGTGCAGGAGCCACGGGGGCAATGCGTAACACAGCACAACGAGGTACAACTCATCTGGGTGCCGGTACCTAGTGAAGTCCCAGGCAACGAGGGAGCGGATGAGCTGGCTCGAGCAGGCTCAGCTGGAAGTGCAGAATCCAGAAGTATACCGATCTCGCTAAACTCGATCCAATCAAGGATCCATGACCATTTCAGAAGGACGGCCAACAGGGAATGGTAAAGGAAGAGTGAGTACAAGAGATCAAAGCTATGTTGGCCGATCTTTGACAGTAGTCGGACGAAAGAACTGATATCAAACAGTAAAAGGGATATCAGTAGGATCACAGCAGTCTCAACAGGTCATTGGGCGACCGGAACCCATGCAATGAAGGTGGGACTGCCGACAACACAAGCTGCAGAAGCTGCAAAGACGAAACGGAACAAGAGACACCGGAGCACATGCTCTGCAAGTGACCAGCTAAAAACACGATCAGAGCACGCCACTTTGGTGCCTACCAGCTAGAATCGTTGAAAGATGTAGGAAAGCTGAAGATTACAGCTATCCTATGGTTCCTCAAGGATTCAGGGTGGTGCTGATGTTGACGCAGCTAGCAATAACAAACAGAGGGTGTGGATCAAAAAGGAGCTCAGCTCTACTTGGAGGCTCTAGAAAGGGCACCACTTCCACCTTCCTACCTTATAGGGTCGGAGATCCTTCCTTTGCTGCGTTGCAAACTTCTGACTAAAATTATAATACCCTGCAAGGTTATAAAAACACATCTTAACGAGGTAAGATTAAAGGACAATCGCACATTTAACTCAGAAAAATGTTGTGAAACTTTAAAAGTCGATCGTCACTATTATCTAACCTCTTTAAGAGGCGATTATGTGTGATATCAGAAGTTTTTTTTTTTACTTAAATGTTTAAAATTTAAAACAAAAGTTTTTAAAAATTTTTTAAAATTAAAATATCTTACATTTTGTTGCGCGATTTTAAACTTTATTGCATGTGGGCATCAGGGTTACCGTTTATAGTATTTTTTACAATGTAAAAACTGCTCTCTCCATAAACGAACTACTTTGTTACGAATTTTATTCAATTCTACCAGTAGCATGGTGCCTAACTAAATAAACAAAATTTTTTAACAAAATAATGAGTTTATGTAAACTAGTTAATACAATCTTCTTCTCTTTTATATAAAATACAGTGGCAATTCTTTGTCGTGTTATAACTCAAGAACGGGCTCATCTAGCTAAATCAAATGTTTTGGCCTTGATCGAACTACTTAGTAGATCGGTTTTGTGAAGTTCGCATAGAATTGGTTTAGCGGTTCTTCATTTATTACATTTTTTGCAATGTTTACGGACAGCTGCTTTGATATTATTGTCAGGTGATTTTCGTCAAACATTTCCTCTCGTTCGTATAAATGGTGAGTCTTGAATTGTTAAAATGTACTTATACATTTGCGTGTACTTTCCTCATTTTCTCTTTTTTTTTAATGAAGAAAAATGCCACGACCTAGTAATATATAAAATATAAAAACTTAAATAATAAAAACAATTTTAAAAATTAAAAAAACAAAAATAAATAAATTAGCCTTATAGTATAAGTACAATTTCACTTACATGTTAGCTTTATTAAAAAATGTTTCTACTTAAGTATTAGTTTTAAGCGAAATTTTATTGAACCTGAAGTGACTAGCGCAATAATAATAAGTGTAAACTTGCAGCGCTGGACTAAAAAATAAAAATATATTTATAAACTTACAACAAAATATGTTAATTCAATTCAATATGTAGCGCTTGGAATTTACCGAAATAAAAATATACATAAATGAAAATACAAAAAACGATTTTTTGCAAAAGACTTGTCTTTTATTCTGCCTGTATGTGTGTGTGTGTGTTTCAATGCAATGTGTAGGTCTCAAAATTTGTTCGCAAATTCTTAAAATCAGGCGTATTTTGAAACACACACATACCCGTGTGTGCAAGGCGGGACAAAATTTTGTTGTAAATGCACAATATTCGGCGCATTTTGACACACACACAAAGTTGTTCGATACTAAGCAACTTGTGTAAACTAGTAAATAATAAAAGATAAAAAATATATATATTTTTTTTTATCAAATTCGCTAACCTTTTTACAACCGTCCACATTGATATATATTTAATATATATACATATAATCGTGAACTATACATATGTACTACACACACTATACACTGTAATAGAATGTAATGAAAAGAACTTTAATGTCATAATAATATTGTCATAACATAATAAAATTGTAATGTGAACTTAACATAAACAAAAATGCATTGAAATTAAAGACTAAGTCAAGAAAATGTCATAACCTTGGACTGACGACTGACATATAGGTTCGTGTTGCCTGGCCCGCGACGCGTCGTGACAATCCAAAGGAGCACGAGGTTTGCAAAGGGATGCAATGATTCCTCACCGCTCTGTTATAAATACATAATTTATGTAAATTATGTAAATGATTCCCGGTAGTCGTCGGCACAAACAGATACGACAACGCAGATGGAAGCTTTCCAAACAGCATCTACGCTATGCCCCTTTTCGGCTAATTAGCATAAGGGAAGTCCGCTTGTTGGTTAGACTAAACTTCATTACACTGCCTACTTTTCCCTGTTAACGCTTAAATTCCCATTTGGATGCGAGTCTCCCAAGCACTAAGACCCGGAACTTCGGTTACGCTTTTTTTTGCTGCCACTCCCGGCTGTTGGCCAATGCCAACAACTAATTAATTCGCGTTCTTGCTTGCTGCCACTACCCAGCTATGGTTGAACTATGTATATGTGCCCCGAGAATGGGTGCAAAGGAAGCCCCCATCACATCCGGCTCCGGTCGTCTCTGGAGCTGATTCTGTCTTTGTCGAAGACCTTGTGCTCTAGGCGTGTAGTTTTGCCAGTTAATGTGGCAAATATGTTAACAAGCCTCTTTACAATATGACATAAAACACATAGACCGCTCAGGACAAAAGTCAGCGGAATTCTGCGTTATGTTTGCTTAGGTTTCCTCTATGCTTTGCAAGCAAACCTTTCCTTTCCGGACAAGTCGAAGTGCCGGAAGCTGGTTGCTCCCTGCTTACTCAGATGTGTTGTAAAATTACGCATTAGTTTCATTATGCGGTATATTAAAATCTTTTTAATTACGAAACGTAATCAACAAGCTACGATGCACGTCCTGTTTTTCCCCCAGCTCATAAGCACTGTGCGCATTTTGTGCTGTGCCATGTTTAGCCTTTTTTACATATATGTATGTAACTGGTTGCTGTTCCACTCAAGTACGTGACGAGTTTGTGCAGACAAGAAAAGTCGGAGTAAACGAAAATGTATGTAGCTAAATAATCATCAGTAGTCTAAAAATTTTCAATTTGAGTTATGTTTGCTTGCGAACAGTATTTATGTAGGGGAGAGTGAGGCCAACAGACCGGTGGGGAGAACATGAGTACCCCATGTATCACCCTGATGCAGCAAATGAATGAATTGGGATTAATATTAAAAGAAAGCTGTCAACAAATAAGAAAGACCATACCAAGTTTTCCATTTCTAAACCCTTGCAGAGGATATTATAATTTTGATCAGAAGCCTGCAACGCATTGAAGGAAGCATCTCCGATCCAATAAGGTATATTCTTGATTAACATCATCATCATCCATCCGAGTCGATCTAGCTATATCCGTCTGTCCGTTGCTACGCAAACTAGTCTCTCAGTTTTTGAGCTGAATTTTTTTATGATTCAGACTTTGCAGATAGTCTTATTTTTATTGCAGATAGTTTATATGTCGGAACATCCGGAATCGGACCAATATATCTTATAGCGATGGGGCCAAAATGTCATATTGGGGGCCAAAATGTCATATTTTCGCCATTTTAGAAGATATTGGGCTCAAATTAAATATATGATCCTTTAAATTTATTATAGCTATACATTTTAAATTTCATGTAAATCGGACTGCTATACCTTATAGCCGTCATGCGTTTTTCAACGCATTTTTATAAATTTCGAGATAAAGCTGTTTTTTTACGGTTCTAGAATTACGGATTTAATTTCATTAAGATCACACAACTATATCATATAGCTGCCATAGGAGCGATCGGTTGATTCTGACGAAAATGTAAATGTCTGTCCGTCTGTCCATCTGTCCATCTGTCCGTCCGTGTGAAACAACAGATCTCAGAGACTATAAGATCTAGAGTTACCAAATTTGGGGACAACATTGGAATCTGTTGCACGCAGATCAAGTTTGTTTTAAAATTTGGCCACGCCCATATCCGCCCTCAAAAATAATAAAAAACGTTAAATAAGCAATACTCGTTTTTTTCGGGTAAAAGTTAATAAATAAAAAAATGAATAAAATAGAGCGTACGTTTCCTGAAAATTTCAGTAAAATCGGATGATAAACATGGGAGATATTAGCAATAAGGTTCGAATTTTAAAACCCCACTAAGGCGCTGCTGTTGCAAGCTGAAGCCGACAGGTGGCGCATTCGAGCCTTGGCCGTGCGATATAATGGCGCCAATATATGTATGTACAATGTATGTATGTACATACAATGTATGTATGTACAATTTTAATTTGCCTTTTGGATACTTATGCGGCTGTTGATGCAATAATATCCGCACCATGAATTAATAGCATTGAATATTTTTATAAGATTCCTCATAAAATGAAGTTCACCTAATTGCAATAGTTTAAAACTCGCATGAAATAACAATACAAATTATTTGAAGATACCTTTATAATGTTATATTAAAGTGAATTTCAAAATGATAAGACACTGTGATTTTCTTCAAAATGTTTATACCCGGTACCCATAGTGTACAAGGCTAATATAAGTTGATGCCAACCAAGAATGTATGTAACAGGCAGAAGGAGGCATCTCCCAACCCATAAAGTATATATATTTTTGATCACCATCACCAGCCGAGTCAATTTAGCCATGTCCGTCTGTCCGTCTGTTTGTCCGTGTGAAACAACAGATCTCAAAGACAATAAGAGCTAGAGCTACCAAATTTGGTGACAACATTGGAATCTGTTGCACGCAGATCAAGTTTATCTATTTGGCCGCCCACGAAAATCATAAAAAACGGTATATAAGATATAGTCGTGATTTCCGGCTTAGAGTAAATAGATATAATAAATAAGTAGGCATTCGCGGACCTGTTCTGAAAATTTGAGTAAAATCGGATGGTAAACATGAAAGTTATTAAACAATAAAATTTCTGTGTATGCTTATTCTTCTTATTGAAGCTAGGTACTCAGACACGCGAAAAGTGTTCCGAAGCATTGAGTCAAAGCGAGAGGTCAATAGGCACCCTCTCGCTCTATCGCACTGCTTAGGAATACTTTTCGGGTGTCTGATCACATAGCTTTTGAGAGAGAGTGTCAGTGCGTGTTGCGCAACATGTCCCTCGCAACATTTGTCTTTTTTGGGTGTGGCTCAACATGTTTCTAGCAACTTTTGTCTTCATTTCTCAACATTTTCTTTTTTCCATGTTCATGTCTAATTTAATTTAACCCATAATGCTTTGGGTACCGGGTATCTCACAGTCGGTCACACTCGACTGTAGCTTTCCCACTTGTTTTTTTATTATTACTCATATTAAATCGGAAGTTATGTTATAGAGTTATAGTAGACTAGCAGCCCGGTACGTGCTTCGCTACGTATATAATAAAATATAAATTCACTTATTTAAACAACAAAAAGTTTATTAATTGCTAGCTATTTTAAAATTTTATCCAAAATATTTGGATAAACAATATTTTTTGTTTTTTCATTTTGAGTATAAATAAACAAACGGCTGGGGGTGCCGACTCTGGAACACAAAACATAAAGTTGGCAACGTTAAGCATTTGCTCTTGGGTGTTGGATATTCCAATCGTTGGAATCATAGGGATACGTCGTATTAATCAAACTTCTCCTTTTGTTTTATCTGATAAGATAGGAGCTTCAATCAAATTTTGCAAAAATCTTTTTGACTGCCAATCTGGCAGTATATGGTGGATTAATATTTCGCAATAATATAATCAAAGAACCAACTTTTAGATTCAAGCAATGGAAAATTTGTTGCATCATCTTGATTCATAACACTGTCAATTGATTTATATGTCGTGACTACACCTGACAGTTTCTCTCGAATTTGAAAATTAATGGCATTTATATGAATGTTATTTGGAGCTAAAATGGCGCGTTTTCTCAACTTATCATGATTTCTGTAACTTTGAAGAATATTGGGAAAAACATATTCAATCAATTCATCTATTGATTGTGCATCAATCCGTCGGTACGGTCGATTTGTATTTTGCCATCACCAATTTCTAACAATTGCTTTGAAAACTCATGAGCAGCTAGATCATTTTGTAGGTGAATATGCATATTAAGTGTTCAGTGTCAATTTTTTTACATATCTCCAAAGAACTGATGACTTCAAACAGGCATTTATTTCATCAGCAGGAGTTGATCTAAGTTGATCAAAGCACCACCAAAAAGCTGTTGATTACCACGTAAATCTTGTATTGTTCGATTAAATGCTTCTACAAAAAGCAATTTTTTTTTCGCCATTGTACACTCTGTAGTGTTCAACTAAGGTTCGAAGGAACCCTAGGACATTATTCGTAGAGGTCGTGCACTTCTAGCGATGCTCTGCGCTATGCTCGTCGGAATTGGCTTGGGTTGTTTCCACTCCAGCTATACCTTCACATAAATCAAACAAAAAAATTAAGTGCACTGGCTGTAATTTACTAAATATAATACGAATCAAAAATTGTAACGGGCCGTACCCACGTACGCGGTTATATAGGAATGAGTAGAGCGTCGACTAATCACTGGCTAGGGTAACTTTGATGTTATTTGTTCCCTATTCTGTACCCACCCTTCCTTGGTAACATTGATATCGCTTATTAGTTACCCCTTATCTGACTACAAACTCCTCTTTACCCTGATCTCAACATGTTGCAGGTCTGGCGGCGATCCATAAAGAAAATATTCACACTATCATTTGTCTTGTCCATAAACATCATATTTTTCATTTATTCTAAGTGTAAGGGGGTTTGGTTCTTATTATCTTTTGTTCCCATTATAGCTCCAATAATTTTTACGTTCTAGTCATAATTTCTTATTGTTCCTAATTTTTATCTGTAACCTTATTTTTAGTTTTCATAATCTTTCTTTATCCCATCTATAGAGACTGATAATTTTTAATTCCTATTGGCTAAGGTCGCATTTTTATATTTTTAATAATTTTGTTTCTTTGTTTTCATATTTCAATCTGACTTATTCTTCATTAGATATTGCCAAAATATTTGGGTTAATCACTCCATTATTTGTCTATATATATATACAATCAAAGAAAATTTAAAAGGGGATTCCTACAGTGGCCTTCAGCTGAATTTGCATCAAAAAAATTAACTTGATCTGAACATACCATATGAACACTTTTCATTCGTTATTAAGGTTTTACTCACGACCAATATTTATACGCCGGAAGATCCATCAAAGCATTCTCTGGACCTATCGAAGCATCATTTGGTTCCTTCAGAAGAAATGTAAACAATCATACGAATGTGTGTATGTTTGACGTTATCACACGTTAATTCGATGCAACTACCGCTTATATATTCGTGACCCACCTATTAAGTTTAAATTTCTAATATTAATATGCTAGCATTATGCGACTATTTATCAAAAATCATTGAAAGGGAATATAAACTACAAAAAACTACAAACTCGTATCTCTTTACTCTCGAGGTGCCATGTTCTCGGAGCGCGCACAAAATTTCGGCTGGCAACGCCGCACGATCTTTTTCTCCATCCAATTAACTGCCACCCATGCCCTAGGCGAACTACATGACCGGGTATGTTGGGCTGAGCTTGAATCCGATCACGTGTTAATGTAGGCGACTCCGGTAATACGGTTCCTCCTTCCTTCTCGCTCCAACTTATAGGAGACGGCTTGCTGGTCGAAGCAGAAAAC
This sequence comes from Drosophila lacteicornis, assembly GCA_008044355.1. Taxonomy (NCBI): domain Eukaryota; kingdom Metazoa; phylum Arthropoda; class Insecta; order Diptera; family Drosophilidae; genus Drosophila; species Drosophila lacteicornis. The sequence goes on from VNKF01010553.1 coordinate 16,448, forward strand.
TATTCGCATGCCGTTCGCAGTGCAGAGGGGTTGATTTTGTTCTTCTTCTTCTGCCTGCTGATGCACTAGTCGCCGCACGGGCGTTGCGTCACCCACTCTTTGCAATGTCTCGCCGACTCTTTGCAGGTACACGTAGTTGACTGTGCGTGTGTTTTCGCACCAGCTAGCGGCGTTGGCTGCTAAGCTGCTGTTGCAGCTTCTATTGTACTGCTGAGGGAACGGCTCGCTAAAGGGGTTCTGTGAATATACTAACATTAGCCGATCGCGTACATTACGCGGCTAGAGTTAACTGTATTCACCTCAGATTTATTGTTCACTTCATAGTTATTAAACTAAAACACTGGCTCCAGGTTGATTAAATTGTCGCATTTCACGTTGTCTAGATAATTATCTTTCCACGTGTTTTTAAGAAACTCTTGAGCGCTCACCATTTGGCTCACGTCTTATAACCGCTGGGATTGAAAATCAAGTGAGCGAGCATGGCTCGGAATTTTTCCTCTTGGGTCGCCTGTACTTCCAGTGGGAAGCGCAGCGCGAAAAATAACGGAAAAAAAAGGGGTGTGTCCAGCCTACGCACGACAGAAGTGAAACTTCTAGTATTCCTCTCTCTCTTATCATTTCATTATCTCTTATTTTCTGTCTTAGGTTAGTTTGAAGATTATAGGTTAAATAATTCAAGGACGAAGCATGGATTTTTGTATCTAATATTTTTTTAAGCATCGTTTCATCAGTGGATGTCGCCTTTTTCAAATCCTTTTCGAACCAAAGACGATCGCAAACGCTACAAGCATAGCCAAAAGGATTTTCCACAAACATTTTTTGAAATTGTTTATGTGCAAATTTGTGATTTACATAGTAATCATCAAATTCTATCGGTGCCCCATCGACATATTCTTCGATATCCATATCGAAATCAAGATCACTCAGTGATTCTCTATTCGGGAGTTCATGGTCATCGTGTACATCCTGCTAACAGAAAGTATAATTTACTGGAAAACTCATTTGAAATCACTTTTTTCATCTATAGTGAAATTGTTTTTAGAAATTGATACGCACAATATTGACATTATTCGCCTCATCATAATTCGGTTGTGTAGTTATGGCTTCTTGGACAGGAGCCTCTAGTATCTCATCAAAATCCTAGAGAAATGAATATGTATTCCCATGTTAATTGCCAAATTTAATTCGATGTTAATTAATAAATTAATTAATTCGAACAATGCAATAATGGCATATCAACTTACAATTTCGGGGGCATTATTTCTATTTCGCTGCTGTCTTATTGAATTGTGGTGAATATTGTTGGGTTTTGGCATGGAATGTTGGTTATG
>VNKF01010554.1:0-33672 GCA_008044355.1 Drosophila lacteicornis
ACACCTACACAAAAGGTTCGATCGAATGAATATATTTGTGGGATGTTCGATAGAAGTCCTTAGACCATAAGGAGTGTAATTTCTCGACTGAAATCCAGAAATTTTCTGGAAAATCGGCCCCATTCTGGCCGTCCGATATCATTGCTTGGCAATGATATATATTGATGCATGAGAGCAAGGGTTTCTTTCTAGCCATCTCCCATGCAAATCATGGCTTTTAGGAACTCTTCGGACGGTTTTAGTGGTTACATTTGTACTTAGGGATGTGGATATGGCGGTATTAATTTTTGGAGCCGATAAGAATGATCCAGAATGGGGCCGATTTTCCAGGAAATTTCTGGATTTCAGTCGAGAAATTACACTCCTTATGGTCTAAGGACTTCTATCGAACATCCCACAAATATATTCATTCGATCGAACCTTTTGTGTAGGTGTAAAATAATTTTCTTTTGCGAAACGTTTAAATTTGGACTCTTTGCCATTTTGTTAGAGATTTACACCAAGAATGACGCCACAAGTTTGTGTTTTTCCCCGAATTCTGTCTTTACATAGAAAAACAAACCAAATTGCAAAAAAAAAAAATAGTGCCCAGCCCCAAAAAATACGAAAAAATATGAAATTTGTATGTGCAACGAATACTTTTGTGAGCATACAAAACGGTTTAGTTTTATATTTTTGTCCATAACTTTTCATGGAAAGCGTTTTCTGTTTGGTTTTTTCCGCCATATACTTCACAAAATATGTATCTTTGGAAACCCATACTTTTTTTTAACATTTTAAAATGGTTACTTATTTAAAATTGGCATTTTTCTCTTAACCCTCTTTGCAACGAATACTTTTGTGACTAACTGTAGAATACTTGCGCGCAGCTCAATTGTTTGCTTGCATGTGTGCTAAGTGGGTTAAGATTATTTTTTTTAGTTTAAGAAAATAATCTAAAGATTTTTTTTTTTTATAAATCGTTATAATTTTAACCTATGTACTCTAAAGGTTTCATGCATTTCATACGAGGTTCTGCAGTGCTGCAAAACTAAAGGTAAGAAGGATCTAGTGGTTCTGCATGAAATTCATCTAACCCAGTAGATCGGTGCTTTCCGGTTAGGTTACTAACATCGTTCTACAGTTTGCTATGGAAGGAGTTCAATTAGGAGAAATCTACTAAATTGAAGAGTAACCATAGAATTGTATCCCAGTTTAAGCCACGAAGAGTGAAAAGAAAAAAGTTATTTTGAACTGACTGAATGCGTTTGCTGTGGACGTCCCACAGGAAACTCCAAACGCAAGTTCGTGCTTTCCAATAGGACGATCTAGCGAAATGTATAAATTATTCGTGACGTAGGGGTCATCGAGTTTCTTCGACCACCGTTTAATACATTCAAGCACACCTCTTTAATCACAAAACGTCAACTAGAGTCCAAGGAGCAGCGGTTCAGCGTATAAGTCGCAAGCTTGGGAGTGACACGTGAGAATGTCATAAGCTTACATTTAGAGCCAGTTAGGTTTCATAAGTTTAAACAAAACCATGTTTGAAAGTTGTTAAGATCTGATTATGTTCAAATAGTGTTATAGTTTTTGTGTATCTGAAAATGGTGTTTCATACTTACCAACTTATTGAGTCAAAGCATGGTAACCCCTTTGGAAAATTGCGAATATTAAATAATATCTGAAAGAATAAAATCAAACGATTTATTAATGCAAAAAATTTAAACTTAATTAATGTACTAATTAAAAGTTAAAACTTAAATTAACAAGAAAAGGAAGAAGTTTGGATACCCTTACAGTCTGAAATTGGTAAAAATTTAAAAATAACGAATAAAGCCAATTTTCATTTTACCTGGTGAGCTTACAGTTTATATGTAGATTAGATAAATTTACCCATCGCTGCTATGTCAGCTATATTATATAGTTGTCTGATCTTAATGAAATTAAAACTGTAATTGTAAAACCAAAAACAAGTAAGAAAGCTACGGTGGAGTGTGCTCGACTGTGAGATACCCGGTACCTAAACGTTTGTGCTTTACATTAAACGGCAATTTAAAATTGTACATACGTTAAAAATAAATCGCACATAAAATTAGCTCCTGACCTAAAAAATTAAATGTCATATTTAAATATAAATAATACATTTTATAAGGACGCATAAAAACTCACTCGATCAGCGTCAAAAAAATAATTTTGGTATTTTTGGTCATTTTTTGCTCTATTCTTTTATCAATGGCAGTTGGCGCCATTATATCGTGCGGCCAAGGCTCGAATCTGTCGGCTACAGCTTGCACCAGCAGTGCCTTAGGGGTTGCCTTAAAGTTCTCACATTTTTGCTAATATCTTCCATGTTTATTATCCGATTGTACTCAAATTTTCAAAAAACGTCCGCACAAGTCTATTAATATATTCTATTCAGACGGAGATCGACTCGGCTGGTGATGCTGATCAAGAATCTATATACTTTATAGGGTCGGAGATTTTTCCTTCTGCCTGTTACATACATTCTCGGTTGGCACGAACTTATAATTCTCTTGCACTCTATGGGTACCGGGTAGCAGAGAAGATATATTTTGCTTCTATTAACTTTTCGATCGCTATATTATAAAGGTGTCAGATTTCGCCCTTTCTGACATATGTATATACTAACTGCAACAGAAATAAGACTATTCTAAAAGTTTCAACCTGATAGCGAAAACTGAGGGACTAGTTTGCATAGCAACGGACAGACGGACATGACAACATCGATTCATCTGGTTATCCTGATCAAGAGTATATATACTTTATGGGGTCGGAGATGCTTCCTTTACTGCGTTGCAAACTTCTGGTAAAAACTATAATACCCTGCAAGGCTATAAAAAGAAGGCTAGCCTTGTGAGGACCTAAATCTCAACAACGCTGAAGCTAACTTTTTGATGCTGATAGGAAAACCCGCCATTTTTATTATTTTTTAAACTGCTTAATATTTCTACCTTTTATGTTTCATGGGTCTTAGAGACTGCTTCCCTATATTCTTTGAATATATATAGTTCAACAATCGCCGCAAGAGATACAGCTATGGATGTAGTTAGTGGTCTGCGTGTACGCAGTATTTTGCTTATGCAAGATCGGGTTTAGTTCCAACAAAATTCAAAATAAAATTATTTGTATGTTATTCTTTAAAATAATTTTCATGTTATTCTTTAAAATAATCTATTCATAAATGTGTAACGCTTATTTTTATTATGGACCACCCTGCGTTAGTGTTGGGTTGCTCATGAGGGAGTGAGCAAAAAATAGTTGTTCACTAAACTGAGTGAGTGAACATGTTCCATCCTATTTGTTCTTTTTTGTTCACTTGTTTATTTTTGCTCACTTGCTCTTTTTTGCTCACTTGGTCATATTTGCTCTTTTGCTTACTATTGTCAGTTGTTCACATTTGTTCAATTTTGCTCACTTGTTATTTTTTGTTCACTTGTTCATTTTTGCTCAATTGCTCCTATTTGCTCACTAATTCAGTTAATCTTTTTTTGCTAACTTTTATTCAATAACTCCTTTTTCTTAGGTATTAATTTCAGTGCTCAATGTTCTATTTTTTAACACATAATATATGGGCAAGTAATGAACAGTGAACAAGTGAGTAAGTGAGCAATAAGCAGTGAACCAGTGAGCAAGTGAGCAATGATCAGTGTTCACAGTAAGCAACTGAGCAATGAACAAGTGAGCAATATGAGTGAGTTGATTTTTTTGAAAAGAAAGAACAAGTAAACATGTTCACCCAAATGAGCAGTATTTACCCAACACTACACAGCGTCTACGGTTAAACCTGCAAACCCAATTTTTTTTTTTAATGCTTCGTTTTTGGTCAAAGATGCACGCTAAGAAAGGATTTTTTGATCGGACTACTAGAAGTCCGGAAAAAACGCATTTCCACAATTTCAAAGTACTCTTAGTGCAGCTTTGGCGAGCGGTTTCCAACCAAACGACTGGGCGAGGTGGACGGCTCTCAGCTTGCGATCGAGAAAATCTTTATTCAGATCTTTGTGGTGCTATAAAATGTTTATACATTTTGTTTGTTGCGATTTTTTTTTGTCAGTTTGGATTCTTTTTCTCTTTTTATTTGTCACTTTATTTTAGATCTCACAAAGTTGGTTCAATTTTTATCATCCGATTTTACTCAAGTTTTCAGAAAACGTCCGCACAAACCTATTTATTAATTTAATCTATTTACTTAAAGCCGAAAATCACGACTATAGCTTTTGATATCAGTTGACTCATATGGACGGAGGGACAGACGGACAGACGGCAGACGGACATGGAGAAATCGACTCGTCTGGTGACGCTAATCAAGAACATATATACTTAATGGGGCCGGAGATATGCCTCATTCTGCCTGTTACATATATTTTCGGTTTGCACCCATGGTACCCATGGGTACCGGGTATAAATAACATGGCAGCTATAGGATATAGTGGTTTGATTTCGGGCGTTCCGACATATCTACTGCTACTCTACTAAATAAGACTATGCTAAAAATATCAGCCCGATAGCTCAAAAACTGAGAGCCTAGTTTGACAGGCTAGACTCGGCTGATAACGCTGATCAAGAATATATATACCGTATAAGGATGGAGATGCTTCCTTCACTGGGTTGCAAACTTCTGCTCAATATGATAATACCCTGCAAGTGTATACAAAGTGCATATAGATTTTAGTGTGGTGCGTTTCAGAAGTTGACAAAATGTTGTACTTCCACATAATAAAGATACAAAAGATTATATAGGAATGATTTCTTAGAACATTACAAGTTGAATGCCCAAGAAATTCGCATATGCATACCACTTATATTTTGAGTGAATATCTAAAGAATATACAGTGTGCCACTTAATTCATGATACAGCAGACGATTTATACTTTAGTTAACAATAACTCCTTAATTAAAATATAAACACAAAAAGTAAGTATGCCATGTTGTTTATTTCAGATATCTTAACCATATTACAAATTAATATAACAACTTCCCTTGGTTTACTTAGAAATTAGAAAAAACTTAAAAACTTAATACATTTTGTTCCACAAAAGTGTTGATACATTTAGGAATAATCGCGCTCGTATCCGTTCTGTTTTGACAATTGTAACAGCGCTTTTTTCTTATGTTTTTGTGTGCCTTCCTTTGCATTGGTTCAATTCTTGGAAAATCAAACTTGAGTAGGAGCAAAGAGTATAAATGTATATAGAGAGTGCATCTGGGCAGCTTTGCCTGCTGTACGCTTGTTGGCGCGGGGAAAAGGGGGGCATTTGCTTGTGTTCTATTTTTAGATTTCGTGTATGTGTGAGCAAACGCCGGCAACATATTTCAGACCAAATTTCATATTTGATTTTGATTAAGTGAGAGCCGAAAGACTTTAAAAGTCCAAAAAGGTTTTTTCCACTGCATTTGAAACTAAGTCCATAGTCGTGCTGCTTAAAGCGTTGGTCAGCGATGTCAATGAGGGATTCCTCGCCAGGGCATCTTTTTTTTTTTTTTTTTTTCATTTAGTCTAAATCTAACNCTTTTTTAGTTAAATAAGTCTTAATGCTTAAAAAGTATTATTGAACAAATAACGTTCCCTTGCTAAAAAAAAGGAGAACGGGCTAATAATATCAAAACACAGACTTGAGAAAGGCTGATGAAGTCATTTCAGCTCATATTTATATTTCACAAAAACTACCACTCCGATACAGACTTTGGAAATCTTGTGGCTCCATCGCAAGTTTTAATGGAAGCTTCTTCAAAGCATATATCAATTTTCTATAAAATATTTGACAGTCAGCCGGAAGCATATATCTCAGAGGCATGTAAAAGGGGTACACCGGAGTATTTCACTGGAGACTGTGAGCTTAAAATTCTGGACTTCCTTTTGTTAGTGCTAATAAGAAAACACTGTATTTGGGGCCTTGAAAAATGCAGCAAGAGCAAGAAAAAATTAAAAATAATTGGAAGAAAATAATTAAATATTTACCCCTACAATCAATATCATATAAAATGAAAACAAAAAAAACCACAAAACTAAAAAAAACGCAAAACTAAAAATAAAAAACATACAAAAAAATATATATTAACTCTTAAAAAACAATAATACAATAAAAAAAAAAAAAAAAACTCCAAAAGGTAAAAAAATTAAAAAAAAAAACACTAGGAAATGAAAAAAAAAATTATAAAAACATTTACAAAAAAATAAAAATTACAATTAAAAAAACTTATCCCTCGACTTAAATTTTGGTTTTAGTTTTCTTTTTTTTTTTGCTAATTTTAATTTTATTATATAATTTTATTATATATTAATTTTATTTATATAAACACATAAAAGCCCTAGAAACGAAAAAAATATAAAACAGAAAAAAGTTAAAAAACAAGAAGAAACTTATAAAGTACATCCTTACATGTACAAATATACATAAACAACAAAAATCCAACATCTAGAAAATACACAAAAACAACTTAAAATATAAAAAAAGCACAAGAACAACATAAAATATACAGAAAAACCAAAGACTAAAACCAAAAGATAAAAAACTTCGAAAAACTTCATAAAAATCGAATAAACATAAAAAAATCATAGTTGATTATAAATAAATTACATATAAAGAAAAAGCAAACAAAAAAAAAAGAAAAAAGAAAGTCTAAGTGGGACTCGAACCCATGCACCTTAAATTGACAGTCCGATGCCTTATCCACTGGGCTAAACGGCAAGCAGGCACCGGCCGACCAGATTTGAACTAGAATCGAGCATTGCGGGTTCCACGGCTGAAATGCGGGTTCTACCGCTGGAACCCGCCATAGAACAGATTTTTTTGTATGAGATGTCCCCTCTATACATTTATACTCTTTGGTAGGAGACACAAAAATGTCGCGTAAAGACTTTACGGTTGAGGAAAGAAAAATAATTTTAAATTTACACGTACAAGAAAGAAAATCCTATGCAGAAATAACCAAAATTATGCCTAGAAGACGGTCCACAATCCAACATGTGATAGGGCGTTTTAAAAACGAGGGTCGGATTGAAAATACTCGAAGAAGTGGCCGTCCACCAATATTGAATGATAGGGACAAACGCACTATAAAACACATTGTGGACAAGAAACCTTTCGAAAGGGCCGTAAAAATCAGTAAAGACAATTCTAGATAAGGATGTCCACCCAGAAACGATCCGTAGGACAATAAAAGAATTCGGCTTTGGCTCATATACAAGAAGCCGCACGTGTCAAAAAAAAAATCGCCTTCAGAGACTTGAATTCGCTAAAACCTACAAAAATAATCCCGTTGAGTTCTGGAGAAATGTTATTTTCACTGACGAGTCTAAATATAATATATTTGGATCAGATGGCCGTTTTAAGATTTGGCGGCGACCTGGAGATGCCTATAAACCAAAATATACGATTAAAACCGTAAAGCACGGTGGAGGAGTAGTAATGGTTTGGGGTTGTATGGGCTCTGCAGGCGTCGGGAACGGGGAATTCATTGACGGAATTATAAATCACAATATGTATATCGAGATCCTTAAAAGGAACTTAAAGCAAAGCGCAGATAAGCTTGGAATTGGATCATCTTTTTACTTTTACCAAGATAATTATCCAAAACACACGCCTTAAATACTCGCCTTTGGCTGCTGTATAATGTTCCGCACCTGCTTAAACCACCTCCGCAGAGTCCCGACCTAAACCCCATAGATCACGTATGGAATTAACTTGAAAAACACATAATGGGTCGCAAGATTCGCAATAAATCGGATCTAAAGGCAGCGCTACAGGAGGAGTGGAACAAAATGGACCCATCTTATCTGGAAGCATTAGTTTCATCCATGCCAAGACGACTTAATGAAGTCATAAAAATGAAGGGATACCCCACGAAATATTTAATTTAATTTAAAACGGTTACATTAACTTTTTAGTTAACTTTATAAAAGGTGTATCATCACTTTTGTGGAACAAAATGTATTTTTAGTTTTTAAGTTTTTTCTAATTTCTAAGTAAACCAAGTTAAGAATTCTGAAATAAACAACATGGCATCCTTACTTTTTTTCTTTAAATCTTAATAAATGAGTTATCGTCAACTAAAGTATAAATCGTCTGCTGTATCATGAATTAAGTGGCACACTGTATAGACGAATTTATAAGAGTATCTACGCAATATAAGACTCAACAGGTCATTTAAAATTAACAATGTATGTATTTCTGCTTCGATTTCGGGTTTTTGTCCAGTTAGAAATAACACGAACATGAAGAAAAGTAAAGCACGTACATTTACCAGTTACCTGATATATTATATTATGTGCATACATATGTACATACATGTCTAGAAATAAATGTTCATTGCCCTAAGAGAATTATAAAGCAGTTTTCACCGTTGGGCTACTTGATCCGCTTACCAAACAACAGCACGTCTTCACAGTAATAACCCAAAAACAAGTAAGAAAGCTACAGTCGACTGTGCTCGACTGTGAGATACCCGGTACCTAAACGTTTGCGCTTCACACTAAAAGGCAAATTAAAAGTGTACATACATACATTGTACATACATACATTGGCGCCATTATATCGCACGGCCAAGGCTCGAATGCGCCACCTGTCGGCTTCAGCTTGCAACAGCAGCGCCTTAGGGGCGGTTTTAAAATTCGAACCTTATTGCTAATATCTCAAGCCTATTCATTTATTGTATCTATTAACTTTAACCCGTAAATAACTGGTTAAGCTTATTTTACATTTTTATAATTTTTGAGGGCGGAAGTGGGGTGGACAAATTTTAAAACAAACTTGATCTGTGTGCAACAGATTCCAATGTTGTCACCAAATTTGGTAACTCTATCTCTTATAGTCTCTGAGATCTGTTGTTTCACACGGACGGACGGACGGACAGACAGACAGACAGAGGGATCGACGCGGCTGGTGACGCTGGAATACATGAATTAAAATGCATGTATTGAATTCGTGAAACAAAATAGCCCCTGTTTATACGCACACCCAAATACATCATGCCAGACCTGTAAAATAAGAATGCTTTGCTGAATTATCATGTATCGAGCCCGAATTCATAGACAATTTTCGTGTGTTTTGGAATGTATGAAATGGTGTTTATACACACACGATTTTTCTAAAAGCATGTATTGAAAACATGTATTCGGCCCTGTATAAACCCAGTTAATGTTTTATACACAACCAGTAAAGTCTGTTGCTAAAAGTATCTCAATATTAAGGAAATTCGGTAAGAATTCTGTGTTTTTATACATCAATGATCTATACACCACCAGTAATGCCTCTTTTAATTTAATCCGAAATCCGTTGACTCTGTCTTAAAGCTGTTATGGTAACGGTTGGAACAAGGGGTACACCATAGAAGCAGAGAGCGATATTTGCCGAGACCATTTTATCTAACTATTTTTCGCAATTTAGAGATTTTAAGGGCGAGAATAGATTACTCTACATTTTTAGCGTATAGAGGAGGCCCCTGAGGGAAGGCATAGGTGAAATGAGATATAGAGACAAATTTAGCGACCTCCGCTTTCTTGGTACTCTGGAAAGTTATTTTTAGATTTGGCCACTGCAACTTTTCTTCTAGCATGTATTTTAAGTTTTCGTCGGCTTTCTTTGATTTGCCTGAGTGGAGCGTTTGTTAGAGTGCTGGACTGGAGTGCTGGACTGGAGTGCTGGACTGGAGTGCTCACTGTCCGAGGCTCGAATCAAGTCGTAACAATTGTTTTTTAGAAATTTGTCAAAAATAATTAATATAATAAATATATATAAAATGTATATATTTAATTACAGAATCAAAGTTAATTAAGTCTGTGTTTCTTAAGCTCAAAAAAAGTTTATATTGACCATAACATCATATTTAGGTTAATTTTATTTTTTTCGTTCTTGAAAACACAAAGACTTCAATAAACAACCCCGGCTTTCGGAACTTAAGTTTAAAGGACATTATTAGTAGTGTACATGCTCGAAAGCAAAACTTTGTTATGTATGTACATATGTACATATGTATGAGAAAATAAAATAAATAAATAAAATAAAAACACCTCTTAACGAGGTGAGATTAAAGGGACGATGGCACATTCAACTCAAAAAATTTCTGATATCAAATTTTGTGACGATTAATAATTATTTAAACAAAAATATTTTAAAAATTGTTATTTAGTTTCAAAATCGGCACTTAGCTTAAAAATGTAAATAGACAAACAGGCAGCGTGCCGATTTTGAAACTAATTAAAACATTTTAAAATATTTTTGTTTAATAATGACATATGTATGTACATACATAGGTCGGTCTCCTATTGTTGTTATATGTTTTTGTTTGAAACATCAAAAAATTATATAAGAAGTTAGCTATATGGGATCATTGCAACTAATTTTGATGAGAAAGCGAATTTTCGTAGATATGTGTTGTACCCCGAAATATCTCAATGGCGATACGACCTGAAGTGCCTATAAAAATCGTAAGCCATTTCAAACAAAAAATTTTAATCTTAAAAAAAAAATTACTTTTAATTCTAAATTCTTAATTATAATATTTAGAACAATTTTGTCAGCGCAAGGTAATTATCATATCAAAAAACTTTTCCAACAACATATAGCACGTTTCTGTGACTTTAGTCGTTCAGAAGTTATGGGCGCTAGAAATTTCCTGTTTTCCCGCCAAAGTAGTGGAAAAAGCAACAATTAGATTAAATTAAAAAAAAAAAATTAAAACGATTTCTTTTAAATTTAAATTATATTAAATTTCCTTTGATGGTTTTAAATATTATTGGGTAAATTTCTGTTACTTCGGCCCTTTCCAATAAATTTAAAAATAAAACCATAGATAGGGGGTGCTTCAACGTACATTTGGGTATAAAAATTATGTTGTGGCGCTCTTAGTTTAGTCACAATAAATCTTTAAAGTTTATCCTAATTCCCATACAACATCCGTAGCAAACACGCACACTGATAGAGGGTATTATAATTTTGCCATGATATTTGCAACGCAGTGAAGGAGGCATCTCCGACTCCATAAAGTATATATATTCTTGATCAGCATCACCAGCCGAGTCGATCTAGCCATGTCCGTCTGGCTGTCTGTCTGTCCGTCTGTCGGTCTCTCAGTTGTTGAGCTATCGAGCTGAACGGCCGAAATCGGACTATGATGGCGAAATTAATATAACAAAAATTTTATCTTCTCTGTTTTTAAACGTATTTCTATGAATTTTGAGATATAGCAGTTTTTTATGGTTCTAGAATTACGGTTTTCATTTTATTAGGATCGGACAACTATATCATATAGCTGCCATAGAAGCGATCGGTCGATTTATATGAAAATGTAAAATTATACATATAAAATGTAAATTTCTACCGAAGTTAGCTTTCTTTCTCGTTTTTATTTTATTTATTATCTGCAAGGGAATATAAACTTCAGCCTGCCAAAGTTAGCTTACTTTCTTGTTAAATAAAAGTATTATTCGATTATTTTTCATAGATGCATGGATACATCTGTGGAAAACTAACATTTGATTGAATTAGCCATTTTTGGCCATTTTAGCCTTTTTTCTGGCCCTTTTCAGAAAATTTTCAGCCACTTTCGCTTCGGAAAACCTGGCAGCACTGTGTGGATGGCGTTCCTTGTAGGCAGATAGAGGGCGCTTTAGAGCCAGTCGCTCTCTCTCTCTCTCTCTTATAAGACATAGTCAACGGATTTCGATTAAATGAAAAACAAACATGGTGTCTAAATGATTGATATGCAAAAACACAGAGGACCTACCTATTTGCCTTAATAGTCACATAAATGATCGCTCAAATGGCAAGTCTATGATATAGTCCTTGGATATTAATTAAGTTTAAAAATTAATTGTCAAATCGTTAAAAAAAACTAAATCTCAAGTTATGGTCTTATGTTTAAATATAACGAAATTATGTAGATATTCCTATAATTTTTCCATTTATTTCCCAATAGTATCTGCGGCAGATACATATAAATGTATATTATATAATGGTCCGGGCAGGATCCTTCTGCCTGTTGCATTCACATTCTCGTTTGGCACTGAGTTATAATACCCTTGAACCCGACGGGTACCGGGAATAAAAAGCAAATACAGAAATTTAATTGATTTAATGAAATTATAATTAGCTATGAATATAAGCAACAATTTGAACAATAAAGAAGGTACTTAAGCAGTCAGAACATTTCGGTAATTTTGAGGAGCTGTGTGAGGAAAGGGTGTAAATAACAAAGACGATTGCTTGGAAAAGAGGGAATGAAAGAAACCATAGAGAAGGAGAGACAATAAAAAACTCTCGACCGGCTGAGCCCTACTTTGTTGGAATTAAAAATTTCAACGAATTTTCGTATTTTAATGTGCCCATAATTACAGATGCCGTATAATTATTAGAGAAATTATTATTAAATTGGCGAATCATTATCATCCTTCCTCATTTTATGCACACTCTAAACAACGAACTTTGAAAACGATGAAATTATGTCTGTTGGCGTTTGAGTTTGTGTTAGGGTTTGAACCCGGCAAAGAAATTAATCTATATTTACATGTACAAAGTAATTATATACATAATATATTCGAAATATTAATTTAAAAAATAATCTTCAGAAATATTTATAAAAACGTTTATAGTATAATGTTATATGAATATTGTTAGTATAAACTAGTTGACGCCTTTTTTTTTTAATAAATGACAAAAACACAATCAAATTCATGAGTTCACCATGATTGTGAAGACCGAACAGCTCTTCAGCAATAATAATAATTATTTTTAATTACAAGTAAGGAAACGTCTCGACGACTTCCGCTGCGGCTCGAATACCTCTCTTGTGATCGTTTCCAGTGCCTCATTTCGAAGTCATCTGCAAATTGGTTGAATGGCGGGAGAAGAATATAAATTTGATTTTTTGATAAAAAATGTACCCAAAACGAAAATGTTTTTTAGATGTCTCAGCTGATTTTCAGCTAAATTGGGCCTACAAAATCAGGCCAACAGTAGCAATGTAGGCAGTAGGCAATGTTTAAGATTCACTCTGGATAATGTTTTTCTTTCTAATCAAAGTCTAAGTTACAAGAACTTTAACCACTTTCTATATACTAAGTTTAACATCAATCAACAAGCTGAATTGATGTACATATCTGCGTATGTCGCTGCCTTCCTGCAAATGTTACGTACAAATGCCTCGAAAAGAAGAAAAACAAAATACAAGAATAGAGCAACATAAACAGCACACACTTACACACAAATGTAACACCGGGGAAAAGGCCGAAACCTTTGTTGACCATAAAGATTAACCCAACGGGAATGGGAATGGGAGTAGGTGCTAAAACACACGCTCGCACAAACAGCACAAACACAAGCAAAAGACCAAGTGAAAACCAGCAACAACAAAAGGTGGTCAAGTGCATGTACATATATACATACTTATTGGTAGGTTACATACATACATACAAATGTATGTATTTATGTAACTTGACCCACTCACAGTGTACTCTCGGCACTCATGTGAGTATAAGAGATTTAGTCTGACAAATTCAGAATATACCTTTAATTCCGAACGCTTTAAAAATTGAATAAAACGTGAGTAATTTAACTGAAATATTGTTATTAACTTGAACGAACTATTGTCCCGATTTTCTACTTTGAATACCTTCTCAATTCCCAATACTGATTTTGACAGACAGACTTGAGTATCGGATCCAGGAACCAAATATTTTGAAAAGTCCCTTATTACATTTTACATTTACATTTTAAAAAGTTTATATAAATTTCCCGATGGCAGCTATTTAATGTAGTGGCCCGATTCCGACATGCATTCATACAAAAAAAAATCGTCATAGAAACTATACAATTGTTACATGAATTCTATACTTTAGAGTATTAAAAATTTCTTCATGCTTATTAATTTAATACTACGAAAGTATAAAAACTATACTTATCTGCACCAAGACTGGACAAAAATCACCAACGCGAAAAACAATAAATTCCAGCTAACGCGATTTGTATGTACATATGCTCCTATAAAAATAATACTCGATAATACGCAATTGAAACGATAGAGTATAAAATCTATACTTATACTGCTTGAGTGAGTATATTTTTAATACAACGCGTAGAAAGGTTAAACTCTTGTTTTTTATTTTTTGTGCTTTCTAAAGCCTAGTACTAGCATCGACAAAATAATTCCGTGAGCGGAAAACTTCATATAAAAAAAATATAATAAATATAGCAAGAACTTTCTGATTTTTCGTTTGGTCGGGTATTAAGATGAATGGAATTCCGTGAGTGAAACCGATAATGCCGTTGCCAGATCAAACTAAAAAAACACCTGTGATTCCGTAAGCGAAAGATATCAATTGTATTTATTTCGCAAGCAATATGGAGTGAGAAGGAAGCGATTTCCTCGCTGCTTGTTTGGAGCGCTTCGACAGATTTTAGGATAATGAGGAATTGATTCAAGCCGTAAAGGCGAGGTCCATTATATGCGATTTAACACATAAAAGACATTTTAATTGTATTTTTATTGACAATTACACAAGTTTACAAATTTATATATTTTTTTTATATAATCGTTAAGACCCACTTTATCCGCCTAATTTTAAATTGCTGAACATGTTGAACTCATTAAAAAAAAATCCAAAGAACCGTTTTGAAGATATTCGCGAAAAACCAGATTTTTTATACTAAGCTAAAAATATCGAAAACAGTTAGTCCAACATATTTTAAATTAGTACAATCCAAAAGCCAATGTATACACCTTTCCGACAACATACGGTTCTTTATGGTCAAAGCTCTATTAATGAAGATATAAGCACTTAAAGCTAAAAAAACATGCAATATATTTGGCTATGTATTTTATAGCTAAATTTATTTATCTTTTTAAAAATATAAAAAAAAGTTTTTAATTATTTTGAGTAAACAGATGTAAAGACACATTTCTCCTTAAAGACTTAAGGTCAAATATATGCAAATCCAGTACAAATTCTATAAGTTATAGCAAATTCAATGAAATGATCATATTGCAGCTTAGCTAAAAAGTTGTTTTCAAAAGGAAGTAGCCTGCTTTGTGATTTTGTTTTTTAATAAAAAGCATTGTAAGTATTAGATACAATTTGAAATTTCCAAAACTCTCATAGAATAAAAGCCGGTATATTTGTGGGGCCTCAGATAAGAATATTGTTCGCAGACAAAAATTTTACAAAATCATTAAGCCCTGCAGAAAAGGCAGCTTTGAGGGCAATTAAAAAAGTAATTCACTGATTTTTGGGATATAAAAGAAAAAAATAATCATGAATTAATTCAGATTTTTGCTAATGCTTAAAAGGTTTTTCAATCAAAACCAGCACCACAAAGCAGGCTACTTCCTTTTGAAAACAATTTTGTAGCTAAGCTGCAATATGATAATTTCATTGAATTGGTCATAACTTCTCAAATTTGTACTGGATTTGCAAATATTTGACCTTAACTCTATTAGGACAAAGTTATTCTTAGATCTGTGTACTCAAAATAATTATAACTTTTTTTATATAATTTTAAAAAGAAAATAAAATCTAGCTATAAACAAAATTACCAAAAATATTGTATGTTTTTTTACTTTCAGTGCTTATATCATATCTTCATTAATAAAGCTCTGAGCATAAAGCTCTGACCATGTTGTCGGAAAGGTGTGTACATTGCCTTTTGAATCGCACTAATTTGAAATTTGTTGGACTAACGGTTTTCCATATTTCTAGCGTAATATAAAAAATCTGGTATTTCGCGAATATCTTCAAAACGGTTCTTTGGAAAAATTTTTTAATGACTTCAAAATTAGGCGGAAAAAGTGGGTCTAAACGCTGTAAGCTAGTGTTATTGGCGCCTCTATTATTTGCCTTCACCACCATTGCAGCGTTATACATTAATAATACGCCCAATCAAAAGCGTTTGCTATACATAGTTTATCGTTATAAAGTTTGTTTAAAAAACACAGGTGGAAATACAAGTCAGTGTGACCCCTTTTGGCCAATGTCTTTGTTTTCTTTGGACACACTGGCTCCCGAACGAAAAATATAGCACGATTTCGCTAACGGAATTCCGTAAACGATTTTCGTCAATGTTAGTACTAAGCTTAAAGAAATAAGACTGTACTGAAAATTTTGGCCCGATAGCTTAAAAAATGCGAGACTAGTTTACCTAAAACAGACAGACAGGCGGACATGGCTAGACCAACTCTAATTAGGAAAAAAAAAAGCTGAGAAAATATATACATACATATGTATGTACATATATGAAATTAAGAAGAAAATGTGACGCTAACTAATTAAATAATTAATTATTTATTAAAATTTATTTAAATCTTTCTACAGAGTATCGGATCGGATTGATTGAGGTGTCGTTCGACGCGTATTTAAAGCTAAAACACAATAGCATTTAAATTACAATTCCCGCAATGCCCACTTAGCTGAACGAATTTAAATCTTAATAAATAAGGAATTCTAAAGCATCGTGACAATTACGAAACAAAAACGCTCTACAAATTTGAATTAGATCGGATAAAATTTCTGTTTTAATCAACATGTTCCTAGCAACAATTCTCTTTTTTTGGATGTTGCTCATTATAAGTTTTTTTTTTTTTTTTTTTTTTTTTTTTTTTTGTCTGGCTAAATATATATATATATGTATAAATATTTAAAAAATATGTTCAACACACAGAACTAATAATTAACTAAACTCTTTTATATAAGTATGTATGTATGTATGTATTGTATATATCTGATTTCAGTTCTGATTTCATTAGCATTATTTCGTTGGAACTCCCCAAAAAACGGTTGACCAATTAAAATACTCGAAACGATGCTGCTGCCGCCTGTATGTACATACATATGTATTGTATGTATGTGGGAATCGTAATTAATGCAGTCTCGCCAAAAGGGGAGAGAAGGAAGGCAAGATAAGACGCGGTGGGGGAGTGTGGGTGGGGCGGTGTTTTTGCGGGAGCAGCACTAAGCTTACATTTTAAACGACCAATCAGAAGATGCTATGCGGCAGTTAAAGTGTGTGTGTTTGCGAAATGCTCAGTGTTCACACCGTCACACACTCTTGCTCAGTGCGATTTATGTGCCACTTTTCTGTGTGTGGAATATGGGGAATGGATGGAACGGGGAGACACATATACATATGTAGGTATGTATGTACGAGCTTGCATGCATGATGGTTTGCATATGAGGACGGAAGACTCTAAGTGTAGAGATTTGCCAAAGTACATATGAATGTATGTATTAGTACACACATGCGCGGGGCAGCTGACATTTAATGGCTGGCAATTACATATATGATATGCAGATTTTTGTATCGCAATCAAAGTCACAGTCAGAGTCTGCAACATCGGGTTCATTTTTTACGCCACGCCTATTCACAGCGCGCTCGCTTATTTGTTCTTTACTTGAGCATCATCACACTCCACACTCACGCTCACTCACACATGCTCACATTCTCAAAGCCAAAGCCAAAGCCACATCCACAATCCACATTCATTGACGCGACGCGCAGCACAGAGCGCTCGGGATTAGGGTTACACCTACACCTACACCTACACCTACACATAAAAACATACATATGTACATACACAAAGCAAGCTAAAATAATTGAGAACCCGAGCCCCGCGAGAGTGAAAGGAAAGTCGACGAGGCAGCGGTAGCAGCAGCATCAGCAGCAGCTAGCTCTTTACCCCACTCTATACAACAAAAAACAATGAAAACGACTAAATCATTGCCACTCTCCATCTCGCTCATTTCGCTCTTTCTATATATGTATGTGTACGTGAATGTACATAAATAAGTCGGAAAGAGATGCAGCTTAACAGTACGCTTTCAAGAGAGCAAATGCGCGAGAGCGAAGCTCTTAATTTAATTAATATTGGCAAACAGCAGCAGAATACAAGAGAACACGTAAGAGGGAGTAGTAGGCTGTGCTTTGTCACCCTCTCACTCTGCACTTACCATTCTATTGACGCTCCCGGAGACGAATCAGTATTTTGCCATTTGGAGAAATTTGCGACGCGAAAATAGCAGGACGATTAAAACAGGTTCTCCAATCCTTAAACCACGATCCCCTGAACACCGAACACCGCCGAACTTCGGTTCGTGTTCGCGTTCGGTTTCGCCCTCGGGCTTACTTTTTGTTGTTGCTAATTTCTATTTTCTTTTATTTGCTGCTGCTGCTGCTTGTCTTTGTTGTTGTTGTGTGGTAACCCCTTTTCATGTGCACGCATTTCCACACACTGTAATTTGTAATTGTATGCGGCGTCCTCAGGCACATACATACACACATCAGCAGCTGGAGGATTTTCAAATAGTCTTGCAGTTAAGAGCTGGAGAATGGAGAGACCTGGAGACTATGTGGCGACGGACGACCCATCCATCGTTCATCTTCGTCCCAAGAGAAATAATATCGCAACGCCCACAACGCCTACCCTCTCCACATCCCAATGAGCAATGCGCGAGTGCAAATATAATGTAAATGTAAATGTAAATGTAAATAAATAATTTATACATAATGCGCTGCTGCTTACGCCTTGGCTTTTCGTTGCTGCCTCTGCCTCTGCCTCTTTTCCTCTCTGCAGGTGATGGTGTCTCTTTTCTGCATATTTGCGGCCGGCCTCCTCTAACTAGGGTTTTTTTTTCGTTGTTGTCATCGTCTCTTATAGCAACGCAGTAAAGCAAAACGTTGTGTGGGTGAAGAGTGTGGGTCGCGAGTGTGGGTAGTGGAAAAAGAGACAAGAGAATGAGAGGGGCTCTGATGGGTAAATGGCGCGTACGAGGGAAGGAGATGGAATATAATATAAAGTACACAATTACGCGGACACATCGGTCTTGCCAAAAGGAAGATTGGAAAATTTTCTTTCTGGCTCTGTCTGTTTGTTCTCCTTTATTTGTATTTTATTTCTTTCATTTTTTTTTTTTTTTTGAACAGATCGTTGTTTTTTTATTTTGTATTATGTTTATATTTCGCACGATTTCGACTTCTCATTTTTTGCTACTACACATGCACATACATACATATGTACATATGTATATTGATGGGATTCACCCTAAAATCACTTAGTGTGGTGTTCACTTCGATCACTTTTATTTTAATTTTGCTTTGCTTTAAGCCCTAAACATTTATTTACATACATATGTACATATGTGCATTCATATGTAGGTACATGTAAGTACCTACCATTATCAAATATGTAAACAATACAAAAAAATAAAAGCGAAAAAATATATATACATTTGTACAAATAAATAGCAATGTATCGGATAGCGGTGGGCAGTAATTTCCAATATACGATTTTAATACGGGTAAGGATGGGCAGTAATTTCCGATATACAAATGATATTAAAATTAAAAAAAAAAATATAATTAATGGGAATATTATAATTATTTAATGGGAATATACTAAGTTTACTAAAAAATAAATATTTTATCAAGTATACCCATACATAATTTCATAATTTTAACTCTCGTAAATTCCCCTACTTCTTCTCTTTCGGTTAAAAAAATTGGTATATGTATGTATGTATGTTTATGTATACATACATACGTAAGTAAATGCGTATCAAATAAGATTGGATTTTGCGGAGAGTGCACTTAATTGTATTTATACAAGCATAAATACATATTTATGTAGATACATACATATGTACTCATGTACAAAAAAGCGCGCAAATGTATAAGAAAAGACCCTCTCACCCACACCAACAACTCATTTGCATGTATAATACATACATATGCATACAACATACATATCTCAGATACCTATTCAACCCCATAACACACACATTGGCACTGGCACCCAAACATACTGGAAATTTCAGTTAGAAAAAGTTACATGAGCAGTCAAAACATACATGTATGTACATACACTTACAACATCATATTCATATACATGTATGCACGGATACTCCCACACATACATACATTTTCAGTAGAAGGAATTCTCCGTTTTGTTGTTTATATTGTCTTTTTTTTATTTTAATTTCGTTTCGCTCGGGCAATATCGATTTTTTTTGAGTTTTTGGGTTTCTTTCCTTCTGGAAATTTGCCTTTTTATCCTTCCGAAACACATAAAGCAAGCAAGGAAGCTATCGCTGTTGTTGGGGTGAAGAAAGCGAAAAAACTGGACGATTCTGATTGAAGGGGATGATGATTTTTTTACAGATAGAGGCATACACTACATACACATATACATACATACATTGGTATGAAAAAATTTAAATGTATGTAGATGGGGTGCTAAAAAACTTCATTTAATATTAGTTGGCAAACTTATAAATACATACATATGTAGATATGTTGTTTCCACTTATTTACAGGCTTAAGTTACAATTTTTTTTATACCAAAACTTCGTTTTACACACATACAGTTGTATATTTCATACGCGTTTTTAGTGCTTGTGTTAAGAGAGGGAGGAAAAATAAAGTGCACAGAGAGGGCTTCAAGCCAAGTGCATTGCGAGTATGTGAGAACAGTGTACTTAATTGGTTAGCCTGTGTTAATTAAAATTTTGGCAAATCACAGCATATGTATGCTTTCGCACTCTCTCAAAGCGACGCCAACGAATCACGTATGACTGGCTATATTCCCCAGCCAGTGACAACACCCCCCGACGAAGGGCGGCAATTAACTCTATTCTACTAAGCACACGCACACAGCCACCAGCACCACCCATACTCTCACAAACGAGAAATAAAATACATAAATGGGGGGTTTCGTCTGCAGGTGCGGATGTGTGGGGGGAAAAAGAGAGGAATATTTGGAGAGTAGAAACGAAACGAGGAGAGAAGAGAAGAAAAGATGCGGCGACAGCGACCGACCAATCAAGTCGCTTTATTGTGTTGCTTTACTCTTCTTCTGTTTCTGTTTCCGCTGTTTCTGTCCCATCTTCCGAGATTTAACCAAGAAAGAGAGCGAGGCGAGCCATTGAACTCTCTTTCACTGTCATCGTCATCATTGTTTTTGCTTAATTACTGCCTGCTGTTGCTCTCTGCTCTGCTTTTCTGTTCGACTTATTTGGTTAGGGTTCGCTTTTTCCGTTTCATTCGTTGTTTTCTGGCTTTAGAGTCTCCAGTCTCCAATTAAATGCGACCAAGCCCACTCACACTACCAAACTTTGCAAGCTCCCTCGTCATTGGCTAATTAGCGTTTCTGCTATTAATTAATCTCTGCGTTGCGTCAAAAGGGGTGACTTGCTATCAATTTGCTTATGTTTAGCTTCTAATTGGTCCGTTTCAAGTAAACTCAAAAGATGAGACAGCCATATTTCGGTGAAACTAAAGAATATCCTAAAAATTAGCAGAAACTGTTCTGAGTAGAGAATATTTTCAAATTCATATTTATTTTGATTTTTTTACGGATAATGTACATATATATACATACATATGTACATATGTAGTTCTTGAAAACACCTCAGACTTGAAACTATAAAGCACAACTATATGACATAGTCGGCCGATTTCGGTCAAATGGAAGAGGGAAGATTTTTTGCAGATTTTTCATATACATAAATTGACGCATACACCTCTGAAATCGTAACAAATTACCATCTCAGCGTAGATCTACATGAATCTGTTGAAAAACAAAAATGTTATAATAGTTTTTACTTTTTTCTATTAATTTCCCGATTGTTCCTATGGTGATATACTCGTCCGAATTGGACCGTTCCCACTTACATATACCATCTGCAATAAAAAAAAGCCTATCTGAAAAGTTCCATTCAGATAGCTCTAAGCCTGAGAGACTAGTTTGCGTAGAAAAAGACAAACAGACAAACAGACATAGCAAAATCTTGGCTGTTTATGCTGATCAAGAGTATATATGTACATATATGTATATATATGTATGTACTTTATACGGTCGAAAGTCTCCTTCAATGCATTGCAAACTGCTGACTAAAATTATAATACCCTGCAAGGGTATTATCCTTTCTTTCGAAAGGAAGACACAGATCATATATTGACCTATATTAAAGATCTGACTGGAATTTTCGTATATTTATACGTTGTTGGGTGATATATTAAAATGTACATACATATATCAATAATATAACAACAGTTTTACTTATATACCACGGTACAAGGTATTATAAGCTAGTGCTAACCGAGAATGTATGTAACAGGCAGAAGGAGGCATCTCCGACCCCATAAAGTATATACATATATTCTTGATCAGCATCACCAGCCGACTCGATTTAGTCATGTCCGGCTGTCCGTGTTGATCTCAGATCTCAGAGACCACCAAATTTGGTGACATTGGAATCTGTTGCACGCAGATCAAGTTTGTTTTAAAATTTGGCCACGCCCACTTCCGTCCGCGAAAATCTTAAAAAAAACGGTATATTAGCTAAAATAAATAAGTAGGCATTCGCGAACGTGTTCTGAAAATTTGAGTAAAATCGGTTGATAAACATAAGGGTTTATCAGAGAGAGAGAGAGAGAGAGAGAGAGAGATGTTGAGAGTGCCGATGCGTGTTTCTTAAGATGTTCCTAGCAACATTTGTCTTTGTTGGGTGTTGCTCAACATGTTCCTAGCAAGATTTGTCTTCATTTGTCAACATTTTCTTTTTTTTTTCATGTTCGTGTGCTATTTAATTTCACCCACAATGCTTTGGGTACCGGGTATCTCACAGTCGGTTATAATTATAAAGTTAATAAAACGATACAAAAAAGTGGCTAGGTAGCACTGAATATAGGATAAAACTAACTCGTTTTCACAAAATAAATGTAAGTACTAATAAATATAAGTCATTTAATTAATTAATATAGTTTTATTTCGTACGCTCACCTAAGACTCTCTTAGGAGCCGTCGAACCCGTCGTTTTCAGCTGACTGGAACGATAGTCCTTTAAACGAAAGCATTTGAAGAGTGATTTTTGGTCGGTGTTTCGGCTTGTTGTATTATATTGTATTTTTTTTTTTTTATTTAAGCCGTTGAGTATTATATCTTTATTATAGTTTAGTTCGGTTGTTAATTTTATAACTTATTAGTTTTGTACTATTATTTTATGTTTCATCTTTACTCTTAAATATTATTAGGAACTTTTCATTAGGCGCGAGTTAATTTATGGACTGCGACACCTAAAGGATTGGTTTTAAATTTTTTGGATTTAATTTTATTATATCTTTAACATCATGATTTCGGTTAATCAGATTTCACAATAACAGGGTATTTAAATTAATTCACCGCACATATTCACACCTCGATTTAACCGTTCATTAGCTTTTTCTAACCGTTCCTTAGCTTTTTCTAAGTTTGAATACCATTTTTGTTTGAATAAAATCAGACTAACTTTTTAAAATACATAGTATACTTTTTGGGGTCTATGAATCCCTTAATGCTTTTCCAACATGTGATCTAAAATTATAAAACATAGCTGGATATATTATGAAATCATTGAAAAATGTTGAACTATCGGAGGTATTTCGGTTCCAAATTGTTTACATTCTGAGAAATTAGTTTGCATAGAAACCTAACATTTATCTGCCGATGTTGCTGCAAGAATATGTATATGTGAATGTCTTCAGAAATACTTCAGATATCGAAATATCCTTTGAGGATAATCATGCGAATGATGCAAAAAGTCATCTCTCTCTGGTCATAAACGGGATGCCCACATCCAAAGAAAACCTTTGTTTTTGAAAATTCGAAACTTGTAGGTACAAATAAATAACAGCTGGTAATTGGTAATTGGCTGGATATTGCAGCAGGATGTTGGGTGAAAGAGGAAATGCTGAAATATTTTGTCTTATATACATAAATGTACACATGTATATAAGGACAGGTGACACAGACGACGGATGATACAACGAATACTTAATATCTTTTCTTGTATTTAACTTGTTAATTGCTGAGATTAGCATCAATAACTGACTTCTCCCTTACCTGAACGCAATAGCATTCAGGCGGGACAAATGAATGACTGGAGTAAAGGAATAATTTAAATACACACATATATTATATTTGTACACATAGGTATATATGTGTACATATGTATATGTACCGTTACAGTAAAGGGAAGAGCGAAAAACCACACGCCCCGCGATTTAATTTGCCAAACTTTTTTCATAGCTTCAGCTTCAGCCGTTTTGCATATTTTTAATATCAACACTTTTTTATTCCTAGTTGGCTGTAAAGCTAGATGCGAGACGACAGTTGTCTCTTTTTTATACACGCACACACTTTCTCATATATTTTTAATGTGTAAGTTCCCACCAGACAGAGAGGGGAGAGCCTACAGCCAGAGCGTAGCGTGACAGCCTGACAGAGATAGATATAATTATAGAGAGAGAGAGAGAGAGCGAGAGAGAGAGCGAGAGAGAGATAGAGAGAGGGATAAAAGAGAGAGCAAAGTTTTTTTTTTTGTTTTTTTTGCATATGTACTTTCATTTCTCCTCTCTCCATGGACCACGTGCTCATTAAATCGTCGAAAGAAGCAATTCATAGAGTTGTTCGTTGTCTAGCACCCCTTTTACCAACACACATAGCGCTCTTATATTTATTTTTCCTTTTGTTTTTTTTTTTGCGCGCACCCTCAATTGTTCGGTTTTGTTACGGCTTCGGCTTTCTGTTCGTCTTTACTCGTTTGGTTAAGTTTCGGATCGTTCTTTATACAATTAAAAAAACCTTTCCCGGGTACGGAGAGGTTCCCGGTTTTCTTCGTTAGCTTCAGATACTTTTTTCAGCATTTATTGAATTGAAATGAAATGCTGCTCCTGTCGGTGAGTTTGTATTGGTGTTGCTAAGCATACATAAGTACAAAAACAAGGGTTATTGTATTGTTATTATCGAAAGAAAACTGCATCAGAATGTACGGTATATTTTGTTCGTTACTTGATTACAAGTAAGTACAATTTCGGAGTTCAGGTGCGAACAGTACATCCAATTTTTCAGACGAGATGTGAAGCGAGTGAGAACAGGAAGTAATAGTGATCTATTCTGTTTTTTCATTTTCCGCTTTATCATCATCATCATCACTTTCTTGTGGACACAACACAATACGAAAATACGTGAGAGGAGTGAAGTAAGTCAGGTAGACAGACGGTACGACGGTACGATAACGGCACGGCACCCACGACCGAACACTGTTGTGATATCTACAATCCTTGGGTTACACAAATCCGTTTGCTCTTTGCCTCTTTCAAGATATTGCATTTATCGGATAGTCACAGTCACTAGCCACAAATCACAGTTTCACAGTGCAATCTCTCAGACCGCCGCATCTCATCATCTGGAGGGTTTTTATTCGGAAACTCACCATCCGACCCGCATCTGACTCATTCAACGGTTTTTTTTGACTGAGCTCAGCTCAGTGAGCTGAGAACGAGGCTTGCTTGTCTAACTTGCTTTGCTGTGTGTTTACTGTCGCGCGCTCTCTCACTCTCCCGCGCTCTCTTTCAGAGTACCCTCCCACCCTCCTTGCCGCATGAACCCAATTCCAAATCCGAGTCGAAACCCGAAACAACAAAATCGAATCATGCGTATAGCGGCCAAGATGGGAGAGAATGAGACTGAGAGTCGTCCGTAATGGGGTAATTATTGCCACGCAGAGTGGTAATTACGAAAGAGCGAGAAGGGGATAGCTCTGGAAGTGGAGCTGAATGTGATAAAACAATGTACCAATGTAGTCGGACGAGCCTCTCTTTCCCTTCCTTTTATGTATATGTATATGTATATGCTTATGTGTTTTATTTTTGTGTGGGTGTAGCTCTTGCAGCAATCATCGTTCATTACTTTGTGTATTACTGCCGACGGATGTTAAGGTATAAGTTCCACATTTCATTGTCAGGAGAATTATTTAAATATACATACATATGTATGTATGTATGTACATGCATAAACATTTGTATTTATTTGTAATACCCTTACAGGGCATTCTAATTTTGACCATAAGTTTGCAACAAATAAGAAGCAACTCCGACTCTAAAAAGTACATACAGACATACATACATATGTAATATACAGTCGCTCCTAGCTTATTTCGTCCAAAGGTCCAATCAAACTTTAAAGCCGTGTAGCGCATACATATGTACATACATATGTATATGAGATACAAAATTTTAAGGCAGTTCGAGCTGAAGGCCCTATTAGAATTTAGTTGTATACATACATATATATAGGCTAGCAATATATAAATAAATAATTCCGTTTTTTTAAGTAATGTTTTAAATATGTATATAAGAGCCTTTTACTGTTTTTCAATTACATTCACTAAAAATAAAAAAATCCTAACATACTGACTTTTTTAGGACACAGCTTATTTCGTGCAACGCATCTTAAAAATAATAGTTTTTATCAAACTAATTTTATTTTGTCCCTGCTTTTGTTTAATTACATTTATCAAGTGTGTTTCAATTAAAAATCCTTTTTTTTTTTGTATACTTAGAAGGACTAGCCCATTTCACCAGCGGCTTTTTTTAAAGTAATTTTTATTGGATTTTGATCTCTTGTGAATGGCCAGGTCCAAAGTATGCAAAAAAAATTTTCTATAACTTTCAGGTCAGGAGACTGGGGAAGTGATTTCATCACTTGAGATGGCAACAACAATAAATTTCTGTTTTGGGTCGTTGTTCTGTTTAAAGCTAAAGCTCCCCCATAGGCTCAGTTTTTCTAAGTTTTTAATTTTTTTCTTAAAAGTCGGGGATAACAAAAACTGAAATGTTTATAATTATCGTACTTTGTTGTGTATATTTATAAAGTAACTACATACATATCCAAATTAAATTTGTTTAATACAATATCTTATTGGGTTCATGAAAAAAAACGGCCGAAAAATTGAAACAAATAAAATTTGGTCACATTTAGTTACTTACTTAGTTACTCTCCTCATTATTAAAATGAGAATAAGTTCTTTTTCAATGATATATGAAGTTATTTATCGAAAAACGAGAGCTAATAAAGATATGGAAAAATCGTACGTTCACGACCGGTACTTAATTCAATTAAACGAAAATCAAATGGAGATATTTTCTTATGAGTAAACTCGATAGAAAGCTACATTGATCCTCTTAAATTTATCACTTTAGAATATTCCGGTTTAGTTCGCAGATTTTTGCATTTTACTGGATCAAATCAAAATCGTCTTCTATTTTGCGTACGTTCGCGATCGCGTGTTTTTTGCATTTAATTTGAAAACTAAATCTCGATAAACAACATCATTGATATACCCATTGGGCATTCAAAATATCCAAATAAGTTAAACTTAGACTCGTCTTAAAAAATACCTTCATTCCAGAGGGATATTGGGTGATTTTCGTGCTCCCTGGCCAATTTATGTTTACACAGTACAATTTTCTGCCTTATATGGTAAATGGCTTTTTCCAATTACTTGGCCATTAAAGTTATGTTCTCGCAATAATCGTTTGGCGACTTTCACGGAACATTTTTTTCCAGTTCATTCTCAATACTGCTTGTTTGGTGCCGATCTCTTAGGATTATGTATACTTTTAAGGATAATTCGTGTGTCTTCTATCTCTCTGAATTATATTATATGGAGCATTTTGGCCTTTATCAGCCGCCAATTTGTATTATTCATTTTCTATATTACTAAATTCTTTCATTCAATCAATCTAACGCTTAGTGGTTTTATTTTTAAAATAATGTAATATAATAGTTGAGCAGAAGCTCATTCTACTAAAATAACAAAAAAGAGTTAAACATACATATCAACCGATATTTCCTTCAAATAGGATCCATAACAAAAAGTTCGTTAGGGATCACAATTCACGAAATACATAAGTTTACATAAAGTTCTTGGACAAAATTAGCTGTGACTTGAAGTGCATTTTTAAAGTTTTTTTTTTTTTTTTTAAGTACTATTGAATGGAGTTAAAATCAATAATGGGCCCGTATATATTATCTCTTACATACGCTGGTTCCCTGCGGTGTTTCTTATTTGTTTCAAGTTTCGGCGCCAACTTCTTGTGCTCTCCTTTAAAATTCCGTTTTAAACTTGAAGCAAGTACGGTAAATAATTTTATAAATAACCATTAACCGCAAATTATATAGATTATAATGATCTTTCTCAGGCGCACAACGAACCTACCAAATATGCATTTACAACGATACCTCAGCACTCTTCACCCTGCAGAGGTTCTTGGTTCTTCGTAGAACTCGAGTTGCCCTAGCGGCAGGCCTCTTTCTTATTTCAAAAAGTAACATACAAATTGCGTTATACAAAACGATGAAATAAATCGAAAATTTTTAGAAAGGTAAATTAGAAAAACGAGTGTTTTACACTTGCCCCAATTAACTTAACTTAAAAAACTTTAATACAAACATAAATTATTTTTATACCCGGTACCCAAGGGAACAAGCATCATCCGCCGAGACGATTTAGCCATGTCCGTCTGTCCGTCCGTATTGGTCAAAAGATCTCAGACACTAAAGAGCTGAAAACACCAAATTTTGGGACAGAATTCTAATCCGTTGCACGCAGATCAAGTTTATTTTAAAATTTAGCCACGCTCACTTCCGCTCTTGAAAATCATATAAAACGTTATATAAGCTAAAGTCGTGATTTTTGGCTACAGTAAATGAAAAGCGTTGTGCGGATGATTTCTTAATATTTGAGTAAATTCGGAAACTTTGGTGACCGGGTATCTCACAGTCGATCACTCTCGTCTGTAGCTGTTCTAGTTGTTATATACAAAATAATTTTTTAAAAGCATATATTCAGCATTTAGAATTGTCTTCATTAAGAAGCAGAAACCTTTTATTTATTTCACAATCAAGTTTTGTAACGATCTGAACATAGTGTATGTTTATTAATGTATATTAATATGTACGTACAGATGTACGTATGTATGTATGTATACAGCCTGAGAAAACTACATGTATACACCTCATATTATTGTTTAACAAGAAAACGGTTGAAAGGTAAGAATCTTTGACATTTTCTTCTGCTGGCTGTTAATTTGTCGTGCCAAAAAAGAGGAAATCCGCGAAATTTTAACAGTGATGCAGATTATTAAGTTGTTTTCCACTGGCATACCTTTTGAGATGGGGTGCCCCAAAGAATTGAATGGGATTGAGCTGGGTATTCAAAAAATGGGATTTGCGATGATTAAAAAAATATGTAGGTGAAAGTTGAAAATCTATTCTTTACCAAAATGTTTCTCACCAAATTGGTACACTTTTTAAGATCTGTACGTGGGTTTGTGCATTCATTATATGTGTCTTAAAACGTTTGTATATTCAGAAGCAGGGAATAGTATTAGAGACTCGTGAAAGTTCCTGGGGACGTGGACTTTTCGGATAATCCGTTTATCCCCGATAGCCATCAGGGTTCATCTAAATTAAATAAAATTTTCGATTTATTGGCTAACTGCATTTGGGTTGCCATTGGAACGATCGCGCCAAATAAGCTGATTTTCGTTGTTCTTTAAGATTTCGGATTAAATTTAAATTTTTAAATTTTTAATTTATATTATATACTGAAAGGGTATTGACTTGCCGAAGTTCTTGTATATCATAAACCTGGCGTAGGTAAATTTGTTTGAGAGGATAGGAAACTCTGCAAACTCTCCGACCCCATAAAAGGTATATATTCTTGATCAGCATCACAAGCCGAGTCGTTTTAGCCATGTGCATCTGACCGTCTGTTTTTGTCCGTATGAAAGAATAGATCTCAGGGACTATAAGAGCTAGAGCTACCAAAATTGGTGACAACCATCCTATCTGTTGCACCCAAGCGGGCGGACGGACAAATGGACATGACTAAATTGAATCGGCCAATAATGCGGAGTGGGAGGCTTTTATATACATTTACCATTGGCACCGAGTTACCTACATATGTACTTTAGGGGTACCAGTT
This sequence comes from Drosophila lacteicornis, assembly GCA_008044355.1. Taxonomy (NCBI): domain Eukaryota; kingdom Metazoa; phylum Arthropoda; class Insecta; order Diptera; family Drosophilidae; genus Drosophila; species Drosophila lacteicornis. Next base: position 29,795 of record VNKF01010554.1, read on the forward strand.
TAAGAAAGAAGAACTTTCCTATTTGGCCTAGTCTGTAATCCTCTGTTGCTGACTTCTTAATTGCCAAAGCAAACACAAGAATCTTGACGAGACATATTGGTTAATTACACAATTCGTTAACAAATAATTAACAAATAATTTCAATAGCCATGGAAGCATATAGGACAAACATCCAATGAGATGGGCGACGACCACACCCCGAAACTACAAGTAAAACGAGAAAGAAAGCTAACTTCGGTAAACCGAAGTTGGTATACCCTTGCAGTCTGCAATTGGATCATTGAAAATCGAACCATTTTAGTAATGTTGAAAAAATATATAATTTTGTAAAATTTACATTTTACATGTAGAATGTTACATTTTCATATAAATCGACCGATCGCTTCTTTGGCAGCTATATGATATAGTTGTCCGATCTTAAAAAAATGAAAATCGTAATTCTAGAACCATAAAAGACTGCTATATCTCAAAATTTATAGAAATACGTATAAAAACAGAGAAGTTAAAATTTTGTTTACATTAATTTCGCCATCAAGCTATAGGATATAGTAGTCCGAGAAAATTGCTGAAAATTTCAGCTCGATAGCTCAAAAACTGAGAGACTAGTTCGCGTAGAAACCGACAGACGGACAGACAGACAGACGGACAGCAGACGGACAGACAGACGGACAGAGAGACAGATGGACAGACAGACGGACAGACAGACGGATAGACAGACAGACGGACGGACAGACAGACGGACAGACAGACAGACAGACGGACATGGCTGGTGATGCTGATCAAGAATATATATACTTTATGGGGTCGGAGATGCCTCCTTCAATGCGTTGCAAATATCATGGCAAAATTATAATACCTTCTGAAAGGGTATACAAATTAATAGGAGAAACCGTCTGCACTTCATACGTAAAAGTGTTTTTTAGGTTTTCCATGTTAAACAAGAAACCCTACCATTTTGTATTTACACACATTTACATATATACAATTACTCTCGTACACATAGTACGTTCATGATACGTGTCAGATACTTCAAGTAAATACAGGTGATCAAACAAAATTCTAAACACGCTCGCCTTCGCTTAATGAAATCACGGTCTTTTTTCAAACTGAACCTCAGAGAGAATATTAGTTGGGGTTTATAGCAACATTAGATCGAAATGTCTATTAGTTTGTTTCAAGCTAAGCCCGTCTTCATTAAAAGCTAAAGGGTATATGTATATAATTTGATTTAATAAAAAAGAAGAAATAACTTAAAGCAATGTCGCAGTCACCATTAACATATTTTCTTCGTTTTTGTTTGATTTAATTTAGGTTATTTTCATCCGCTGCCGAAGCTACATATTTACGGATATTAGCAGATAGCAAAAGTTATAGCATGCACATCAGGTTTGTTTAACATTTTTATTAACGTTTTTCCCCCCTAGGTTCATGCTTGAATTTACCAAAGACTTATTTTGATAGTTAATAGTTAGTTATAGTTAATTGAACAGCAGTCGGGTATCACATTTTAAGGAGTGTTTGTAAAGATGGCCAGATCGTCTCTACTGTTGACGTAGAATAAAATCGATGTATTATAGAACTGAATTATATTGGAATTTTAACTAGAAGAGCCTGAGCCTGAGCCCGACACCGAAAACCAGACCCAATAAGCATTAAAAAATGTGTGGAAAGAGATACAGAGTTACAGGTAAGTCCCACAGGTTACAAATTTTTGTCAATGAAAACCCAGGGAATAGAACGACGGTAACATATCAATAAATTGTCGAAAAAGAAAACGTAAAGGTGACATCTCACACAGGCAGGGCCAGATGAAATAAGATAATAAACAAAATACAAAAGATACCAAATATACATAAATATAGAGAGCCTAACACTGATAAATAAAATTACCGTAAAACAGTGAGTGGTATAAATTCGTCAAAAGCGAAGAAAAGGAGGGTATTATTAATACACTAAGAGAAACAAACTTTTTAGTTACCAGATAATCGACCATAATTAAAATTAGCATTAAATTAAATTAAATTCCACAATATATGTCGACAGATTTCACTTTATGCTTACCTATGGCGGCTTATTATTTGAAGTATAAATGGCAAGCTTTCAATTTATTTTAAAGTGTAAGAGTCCGGGTATGCGTATAATACTCTTATAAGATCAAATCTCACCTCACACTCATTCTCACTCTATGTCTTTTCATCTGCTCTTGTTTATTTCATTATAATCATATTCACAACAAGGCTTATTAACTAAAAATTTACGATTTCACACGCACACACTAAAACATCACAAAATCCAAAAACCAGTCCAGAAATCGGAACTTGATCGAACATTTTGAATGCTGAGTATTTAGGGTTGGTCATCCACACATATAGGAATACCTGTGCGATAGCAAAGACTAGATATGAATGGGATTTTGTACCTCGAACATGAATGAGAAACCTACGCAGAGCTAATAACTTTTTTTCTTGAATATTTGCTTGAGCGCTACAACCGCAACATTTTCCGACAGAATAGATTAAAATAACTTAAGATTTTGTCGTTTCAACCCCTTCGTTGGGAATTAACATGAATATGGATATGAAGAAACGAAATATGTATGATCCCAAGTAGGGATGATGTAACACTTGAATATTGGAAAAATGCTCGGAGAAGATGTTCTGATAAAAGAAAACTCGCATACCTAAACGTTTACTGTTTTCAAAGGAATTTATAAATATGCTAACTATGTAAGATCGCCTAGTATGCCGATGATGAAAGCTCTACCTTGGCAAACCAAATGCGAATGCTGGGTTCGTAACCCTTAGCTCCCAGTATATACCAGGCGATGTGTAATTTTTGTTGGTGTAATCCCTGGGCGCGAGGTCTGAGACATTGCGGTTTTCTTTACAAGCACCGGATTAAAACTAAATATATGATCCTTTCATTTTATTTCTATAATTAGATGCAAGTTTATATAGACTTCGAGTTGCCGAAGTTTGTATTATAAGTATTATAAGTTAGTGCCAACTGATAATGTATGTAGCAGGCAGAAGGAGAAATCTTCGACCCTATAAAGTATATATATTCTTGATCAGCTTCGCTAGCCGAGTCGATTTAGACTGTCTGTCTCTCTGTCTGAGACAGAGTTACCAAATTTGGTGACAACATTGAAATCTGTTGCACGCAGATCACTTTTGCTTTACGATTTGGCCACGCCCTCTTCCGCTCCGGAAAATCATAGAAAACGTTATAAAAGCTATAGTCATAATTTTTGGCCTAAAAATGTTGGCCGTTTTCTGAAAATGTCAGTAAAATCGGATAATAAACATGAAAGTTAATAAACAATAGTTTCTGAGTATGCTTCTTCTTCTTCTTCTTCTAAGCGCCTGTGCGTGTGGCTCAACATGTCCCTAGCAACATATGTCTTTTTTGCGTGTTTCTCAACATGTTTCTAGCAACATTTGTCTTCATTTGTCAATATTTTCCATGTTCATGTGCTTTGGGTACCGGGTATCTCACAGTCGGTTACACTTAACTGTAGCTTTCCTACTTGTTATACCCGGTACCATAGGTGTGCCAACAGAGAATGTATGTAACAGGCAGAAGGAGGCATCTCCGACCCCATAAAGTATATATATTCTTGATCAGTATCACCAGCCGAGTCGATTTAGCCATGTCCGTCTGTCCGTCCGTGTGAAACAACAGATCTTAGAGACTATAAGAGCTAGAGTTACCAAATTTGGTGACAACATTGGAATCTGTTGCACGCAGGTCAAGTTTGTTTTAAAATTTGGCCACGCCCACTTTCGCCCTCAAAAATCATAAAAAACGTTAAATAAGCTATACTCGTTTTTTTCGGGTAAAAGTTAATAAATACAAAAAATGAATAAAATAGAGCG
>VNKF01010557.1:0-18848 GCA_008044355.1 Drosophila lacteicornis
CCTGCTTAGACTTCTTTGTGTATAAATCAATCCCAAGCAACGTACTCACCATCAGGGAGGAACAGGACCTTTGCTCAGATCACCTGCCGCTGATAGCAACCTTATCAGTCTCTCCATTTACGATTGCTGCCAGAGCCAGCCTCCTAAAACCTGGCTCAAGTCTTCCGGTGTTCAGGCAGTCCTTGACAAACTCCCTTTTGCTTGGCACTACCTTGAGCACGAAGGGAGAAGTGGACTCTGCCATTAGCACACTACTGGCTAATATAGGAGAAGCTGCTGCAGCTGCTGCCCCAACCAGGCCTATAAATCATCACCCAATAAGACCTCGGAGTGATCTTTCGGATGAAGTTGAGGGACTGCTACTCCTGAAAAAGAGTCTCAGACGCGAGTTCATTCGCACTAATGACCTCAGGATAGACAGGCTGTACCGAAGGATTTCCAACAGAGTGAGGAAAAAGCTATCCATGCTCAAAGCTGAAGCGACAAACCGGTTGCTACAAAACGCTACAGCTGATGCAAGCTCCAACTTCTCACCCTGGAAGCTTACCGGAGCTTACAAGAGGCAAGCTACCCCTAGGTATCCTATTAAGAAGACTGATGGCACATTGGCAAAGTCCAGTCTGGACCGTGTAGAAACCTTTGCTGAAGACCTGGAAGGCAGGTTTACTCCATTTAGTACTTCCTCTGCTAGGAGAGTGCAGCTTGTTGCAGAAACCCTTGACGGGACGCATCAGTTGGAGCTCCCAGTGCCCCCTGTAACCTTGCCGGAGGTAAAGAAGGACATCCGAGGACTTAAAATCAAAAAGGCTCCAGGAGAGGACTCTATTGACAACCGAGTCACAAAAGCCTTGCCCCTCAAAGCACTTTTGTACCTCATGCTTATCTTCAATTCTGCTCTGAGACTCGGGTACTTCCCTAAAACCTGGAGGAACGCTGGGATAGTCATGGTCCTAAAACCTGGTAAACCCCCGGGTGATGTCAGCAGTTACCGCCCCATCAGTCTCCTGACCACCTTTGGAAAGCTGTTTGAACGATGTATCCTAAGACGAGTCCTGCAGGCACCTCTCGTAAAGCAGGCGATACCAAATATCCAGTTTGTTTTCAGACTCAGCCATGGCACCCCGAACCAACTACACCGAGTGACGGAATTTATTCTGGATGGCTTCCGCAAAAAGCAGTATGTCGTTGCTGCATACTTGGACATACACCAGGCGTTCGACAGGGTGTGGCACGACGGCCTTATTTCCAAACTCAAAACCCTGCTCAACCCACAGCTGTTTGAAACGCTCAGATCATTTCTATCTGACAGAACGTTTCGTGTGATCAAAGAAGGAGTAATGTCCACTGAGAGGCGGATCAGTGAAGGTGTACCACAGGGTAGCGTTCTTGGATCTACACTGTACAGCCTCTACACTCATGACATGCCAAAGCCTCCAGTACACTCCCGTAACATGATGCTGGCCACTTTTGCGGATGACACAGCGGCAGCGTGCAGATCATCTTGCATATACCCAGCCACTGACAGGCTCCAGTTATACCTCAAGAAATTTGAAAACTGGGCCTGTCGGTGGAACATCTCTGTAAACCCCTCAAAGTGTGCAGTAGTGACACACACACTCAGGAAGGACAATTGCCCAGGATTATTTTTACACGGAGAGCTACTGGNCCTCAAAGTGTGCAGTAGTGACACACACACTCAGGAAGGACAATTGCCCAGGATTATTTTTACACGGAGAACTACTGAACAAGAAAAAGGAACACAAATACCTGGGTGTGACCCTCGACACAAATGTACAATACAAATGTCAAAAACTCACTCGAAGCCAAGGCTAAGAAGCTTTCTTGGCTGTTAAAACCAAACAATCACCTTAACCTAACAAACAAAATCAAAATTTACAAAACCATACTTGCGCACCACATGGAGATACGCCATACGGTATTGCTGCCAAAAGCAACTTAAACAAAATCAGGCTGTTCCAAAGCAAGACACTTGGCAGACTATCAGTAGCTGAGTGGTACATACGGAACATTGACCTGCCCAGGGACTTCAAAGTCCCTCTTGTTGGGGACGTTATCAACTCTCAAGCGGAAACATACTTCAAGAAACGGACAAACCATCCGAATATACCTATCCCATCCCATCTCATCGATCTACTACACAGATTTAAAAAAAAAAAAAACTGCCACATGACCTAAATCACTCCACAAATTCGTAACCCATAACACTTTTCTACTACTACAAAATATTTTAAAATCCATTGAACACCTGCCTACACTATTGTAAAAGTTACTATATATAGTAACAGTATACAATATACACTGTGTAAATTAACACAGTAATAAATCACAAAAAAAAAAAAAAAAGCAATGAACACCGAGATGTTGGATACGAGGCCCAACTTTGAGGTTGAGCCAATGCCATGGTTGGATATAAATGTTAATTTAACAGCGTTGTCGAGCTCGGTGGACATGGTGTCAGCGGGTTGGCTAACGAAGCCACCTATAGAATTCGTGACAAAAATAAAATTTCTGGAATTTGTATTTAACCCAAAAAAAAAAGCTTTACTATCAACGATTTTTGCTGGAAAATATGGTAAAAAGTCCGAATAACATCGAATTAGAAACTCGCTTTAAAATTAGAGTTAAAACTTTAAATAAAAAATTCAAAATTCAAAAACAAAAATTGACTGGCCAGATAAAATTCTTTAAATTATTATTGAAATGATAAAACACGTTAATTTTGTACATATCTTTAAAGTTTTTTAATTAAAAATCATTTCGGAAAATTACTTAGGAGTTAAAACTTTTTTTTATAATAATAATTCTATTTATGATCGAAAATAATTTCTCGCCTGTCAGAGAAAAAAATGTAAGCGTAGAGTGCTTTCTCTTTCTAGAACGTCTCTCTGAGAGCGGATCGAGAGAGCTGTCAATTTATCGTCCTTGTCAAAGCTGATGAGATTTCCTTGTATAATTGTATCATGCCCTGTCCTTCTAAAATTTATCTGAACGTGAAGAATAACATTTACTGCTACTTTACTGTTATTTACCGATAATTGCTGTAAAGCACTGAACTGTCACTCGGGTGAAAAAAAATTTACAAATTGGAAAAATGCCGGAAAAAAATAGGGAAAAACACCTTTAAGTCAAAGCCTGGAAAGTTTTCCTCATAAGTTTACTGCCCAGGCAGGAGTACAACGGCCGTGGAAGACGTTAAGGGACTAGTACGAAAAGCATTGCCAAAAAGCGGTATAGTTGCTGGAGAAGTGGCAGACTCTACATCTGAAAAGATAGGTAAAATCATTCAAACAAATGCACACATTAAAAAAAGCCGTCCGTCTCTTCCTCGTTATCGGTTGTCGAAAACAAATATTTATTTTCCGGGCCGGAGTATTTTACAGGGAGTCTGAGTCTCGGCTTTTGTACGATAGAGAATTAAATTTCCTTAGCCGGAACTTTATCTGGCCTCAACATTTTTAAAGGGAGTGTAGTATCCGGCCCTAAGGTCCGGCCTAGAAAATTGAGGTGTTTGTATAACTGGTGTTAAATCTTGAAAGGAAATGAAAGGAAAAATAAAATGAAAAGGCAAATCGAATAAAAGAACCTAAAGAAAAGGATACAATTAGAAATATTGATGGGTGCCAAATGATTGAACAGAGGAAAAATATATCTGGGTGAATCTGAAAAGACAAAAGAGCAAGTCAGCTCAATTTGTTTCTTAAGGGGAAGGAGAAGAAAGAATATAACTAGTGTAGTGATAAACGAGTAAGAAAGCTAACTTCGGTAAACTGAAGTTGGTATACCCTTGCAGTCTGCAATTGGATCATTGAAAATCGAACCATTTTAGTAATGTTGAAAAAATATAGAATTTTGTAAATTTTACATTTTACATGTAGAATTTTACATTTTCATATAAATCAAATCATCAATCAAATCAAATCAATTCTATGGCAGCTATATGATATAGTGGTCCGATCTTAATGAAATTAAAACCTATTTAAACCTATTTCACAAAATTTATAGAAATACGTTGAAAAACAGAGAAGTTAAATTTTTTTACATTCATTTCGCCATCATTCCTATGGCAGATATAGGTTATAGTAATCCGATTTCGGTCGCTCCGACAAATATATTGCGTGCTAAAGAAGTAAGACTATGCTGAAAATCTCAGCCCGATAGCTCAAAAACTGAGAGTCTTGTTCGCGTAGAAACCGACAGACGGACAGACGGACAGACGGACGGACAGACAGACGGACAGACGGACATGGCTAGATCGACTCGACTGGTGATGCTGGTCAAGAATATATATACTTTATGGGGTCGGAGATGCCTCCTTCACTGCGTTGCAAACATCTTGTCAAAATTATAATACCCTCTGCAAGGGTATAAAAAGAAAAAAATATGCGTGCAAAAAATGTGACAATTTTTTCGTGGTATTCAGAAATGAAATACAATCCTAGTAATTGACATTAGACATGGACGATAAATACTAACAGGTTAGTAACACTAAATAGGCTAAAAATATATATATATCTCAGTATTCATTTAGAAGATCAAAAGATTTGTTAATTATAGGTAAACTACCAGAATCATCAAAAGTTGTGTGCAACCAATAATAATTTCTCACACAGTAGCAATTAAAAAGAGTTGTATTGTCAATTGGCCATACATCTCTAATGTTGGCATATGTAATAATAAAATACATTTTATTTACTAAAATTATAAAGGAAAAAATTGTAAAAATAAATATAAATATAAATCTATATCAAGCAAGCCGTGGCAAAAGTTAATTGCAGAAAATATTATATCGAATAAAAAATACAGTCCACTTAAATGTTTATTTGGAACTATAAAAATTAATATTAATGTATAATATAACCTCAAACTTGCCTATCCTTGGCAGAATGTTCAAACGAACATGAATATTTAGAAAAATAAGATTTTTTTTGGGTCTGTACATATCTGTGTATGTCAACCGAAAACCGTAAATTTAAATATGTTATCTTATAGCTGACAGGGGTGCATGGATGCACATGTTATTTCAAGTGCGCGACAATTAAGCTGCCAGTGAGGATCTTCACACACCCTCGGCGGGGGATCTTGGATAAGGTTCACCCCTTTCAGATAACCAGATGTGCGGTCTCTAAGTATGCCATAAATAAGAGTAAACTTAGAATTCAATGTCTTGTATAAAACGAAGACCTCTTAACAGCGAGAAAAAGTGAATTATTATCACTATTTCTCAGCTACAAAACATATCTTTATTATGTATATTTTCGTGCCTGTAACTTGATTTTAATAGTGAATAATCATTACTAAAATTTTTATTTCAGATTCTTATTTATTTTTTCTCCATTTTATTAAATTTATACATTTTCATATCAGCTCTGTCAAAGTTGGGCTATGAAAGTGAATTTTGTTATTTTTTGTCATTTCTTGTTCACGACATTTCTGTGCAACAGTTTTAGCGCCATTTTTTTTTTTGTCAACAGTCGACCTTTTTTCTCTTTCACACACACTTGCTTGTCCATCTATATTACAATAAAAAAGCGTATTTTCATAAAAAATGTGGAAACTTTTAGATGTGGCAATCTCTGTCAATTACGTAATATACGGGATAGCCTAGCGGTCTTAGCGCTGGGCAAGCGATTTTTATGCAAGAAAGGTCTGAGCTCAAGTTCCGCAAAATCCGAGGGATTTTTATTTTTACTTCAGTTGTTCTCCGTTTTATTTAATTAATTTTATTTAACTAATTCAGCTCTGCCAAAATAAGGTTAACAGTTGTCGAAGCATACTTAGTATGAAAATGGCCGCTTCATATATAAACAAGTAAGAAAGCTACAGTCGACTGTACTCGACTGTGAGATACCCAATACCTATACGTTTGCGCTTCACACTAAAAGCAATTTAAAATTGTACATACATTATAATAGTCTACTTCGATACTTCTTAAAATAAATCGCCTCTCGAATTAGATCCCGACCTAAACAATTTAATGTCGTATTTAAATATGAATTATACATTTTATAGGAACACATAAAAACCCGCTTGATCGGCGTCAAAAAATGAATTATATTATTTTTTGTAATTTCTTGCAATATTCCTTTGTCATTTCTTCTACAGTTGGCGCCATTATATCGCACGGCAAAGGCTTGAATGCGCCACCTGTCGGCTACAGCTTGCAACAGTAGTGCCTTAGGGCGGTGTGTTAAAATTATAACCTTATTGCTAATATCTCCCATGTTTATCATCTGATTTTACTGATATTTTCAGGAAACGTCCGCTCTAGCTTATTTAATTATAGTATCTATTACCTTAAACCCGAAAATAACGAGTGTAGCTTATTTTAGGTTTTTTATGATTTTTGAGGGCGGAAGTGGGCGTGGCCAAATTAAAAAAAAACTTAATCTGCGTGCAACAGATTCCAATGTTGTCACCAAATTTGGTAACTCTAGCTCTTAAAGTCTCTGAGATCTGTTGTTTCACACGGACGGACAGACGGACATGGCTAAATCGACTCGGCTGGTGATGCTGATCAAGAATATATATACTTTATGGGGTCGGAGATGCCTCCTTCTGCCTGTTACATACATTCTCGGTTGGCACTAACTTATAATACCCTTGTACCCTATGGGTACCGGGTATAAAAAAGGACAGAAATGCTAAAAAAAAACGATAAAAAAAGATTTAAAAAACACGTAAAAAGTTTGGAGCGCGATTAGGGCTCGAACTCACTCAATTGAGTTTGACCCTGACGGCTACATGCCACCCAGTTTGCAAAAGCAGCCTCTTAGGGGGTGTCTTAAAATTCTAACCTTATTGCTAATGTTTATGTCCCATGTTTATCATCCGATTTTACTGAAATTTTTAGAAAACGTCCGCGAGTGCCTATTAATTATTCTATCTAATTACTTTAAGCCGATAATCACGACTATAGCTGCATATATAAAGTTTTTATAATTTTTGGGACGGGACTAACTCATTATTTCTATACCCGGTACCGGTACAGACGGAGAAATCTCCGACCTTATAAAGTATATATCAGCATCACCAGCCAAGTTGATTTAGCCCTGTCCGTCTGTCCGTCCGGCCGTGTTGGTAAGCCGATCTCTAAAACTATAAGAGCCTAGACCCACCAAAATTGGTGACAGCGTTCTAATCCGTTGCATTGAGATAAAGTTTGTTGTAGAATTTGGCAAAGCCCACTTTCGCCCTCAAAAATCATGAAATAAATGTAACTAAGCTATTGTCGTGATTTTCGGCTTAAAGTAAATAGATATGAAATAAATTCATTTGTGCGGAAATCTTCTAAAAAATTGAATAAAATCAGATGGTAAACATGGAAATTATTGAAAAATAAAGTTTCTGTGCATGCTTCTTCTTTTTCTGTGTTGCCGCAGAGAATGCCTGTTGTTCAACATGTCCTTAGCAACATTTTCCTTCTTTGGGTGTTGGTCAAAATGTTCCTAGGTACATCTGTCGTTTTTGGGTGTTGCTCAACATGTTCCTGGGTTCACTTATCCTCATTTCTTTTATTTACGTTTATGTACTATTTAATTTCACCCACAATTCTTTTGAGATCCGAGTATCTCACAGTCTTTCACACTCGACTGTAAATATCCTACTTGTTTAGATAATGTACGTGTTAAAGGGTCAAAATAATTTTGGATCGGTTATCATAAAGTTGTCATAGGCAGGCTCCGGTTTTCACTTTCACAAGATTCTCTCGTTATCGTTTTCGAAAACGAGAAATTGGTGCTCCCGTTTTCACTTTCACAAAACTTTTTCGTTTTCAAAAACCGGCAAGTTTGTCTTGTCGAAATGAAAAGTAAATGCCTTTTTCTACATCAAATCGGATTTTAATTTCAAAAGGAAAAAAATAGTTGATATCTATTGATATTAATTTTACACCATCAGTAGATCAATCTAGTGTAATTTTCTGTTATACGGGCCCCTTCCAAAAAACTAAAAAAAAAAACCATAGATAGGATGTGCCTTATCATACATTTGGGTATAAAAATTATGTTTGGGACGCTTTTAGTTTAGTCACAATAAATCTTTAAAGTTTTGCCTAATTCCCATAAAAAATGTGTAGCAAACACGCACACTGACAAATGATGAATACACAAATTTCAAGCGCCTGTCTGTGTATCGTCGAGGTACAGCGCGCGCGATTTTTTTTTTTCAAAAAATTTTATATGCCTGCGGCACTACTTTAAGTAATCCTAATAAATTCTTTTTTTTTTAACCTATGTTATTTTGCACAGCCAATCTTTGCTTTTGACATTAAACAAAAATAAGGACATGGAAGGTCCTTTATAATTTTAGATATAATATAATCTTAATATTGAAATACAAAAAAAAAATGGAATTAAAAAGTTAATTACTACGAATTTTACGTTGTCAAATTGTTGCTTTATTTATATTTCACGCATAAATGTATTCAAAGTGTGCAAAGTGTCGACATACATATATAGTATTTACGCTAAGCACAATTTGACCAACATTTTAAGCTTCACAGCCCACTGTATTTTGTATGGGAATTAGGCAAAACTTTAAAGATTTATTGTGACTAAACTAAGAGCGTCCCCAACATAATTAGTATACCCAAATGTAAGTTGAAACACCCCCTATCTATGCCTTTTTTTTTTAATTTTTTGGAAGAGGCCCGTATAATAGAAAATTACCCAATCTAGTTTGTATTTACTTTTTAAATAATTCTTTTTAGACCCCACCTCGAATTCGGGAAAAAAATGTTTGCCGTCGGCAACAACACCTTTCGTTTTGGTTGCCAGTGCTGCCGTACTATTGGTAGAACAAAACAATCTGGTCAAAATGTTTTTAAAATTTAAAGAAATTCATTAATAATGTTAATGGAGGATAAAATAAGGTTTTAATAAATAAAACAGTTTATTTTACTGATTAAATGGAATTTTTACCAATAAAAAAGATATAAAAGTTATATCATCAAAGGGTGGCAGCCCTCTTGGACCGATAAATAATTTCTGCCATTATTTGGCTTTAAAACAGACAATTAAACAAATTAAAGGCATTTAAACATACCGTTTTTTTTCTTAAAACATCCAAGTCAACTGTCTGAACAATAAAAACAATTAAATATTTCGATAACAAAACGATGACAAAAGGTTTGTGAAAACCGGAGCACCTGAAAACGAAAACGTACGTTTTTGGTCTAAAAGGAAAACGAAAACCAAAAGTGAAAACCGGAACACGCCTGTATATATATATATGAATATACATTTGTATACTGAGTACACTTAATATTATAGGAAGGTTTTTAACTATTTAAGAGTTGTTATCTTACTTAAAAATATCCACAATTTCCACATTAATTTTTAACAATTTTAACTAGTGTGTTTTTCTTTTACACTAGTTTACAAATGAGTATTTATTTTTTTATATAATCGTTAAGATCTACTTTTTTCTGCCAAAATTTAAGTCGCTAAGAACGATAAACTCATTGAAAAAAATTTTCAAAGAATCGTTTTCAAGATTTTTAGCGTATAATAAAACATCTGTTTTTTCGCAAATACCTCCAGAAACGATTCTTTGAAATTGTTTTGGAAAGAGTTCAACGTGTTCAGCGATTCAAAAGTAAGCGGAAAAAGTGGTTCTCAAATTTTATATTTTTTTGCTGTAAACTAGTGTTATATGAACGGTTATTAATTTATGTTAAGGGAAAGGTGTGTTTGTTCAAAATACCAGCTAATTTAATCAAGTACCCGAGGAAAAATTTTCTCTAGTATTTTGAAATATTCTTTGTGAAAATGAACCGCGAATGTTTGTTCCCTTGATGTTATGCCCTAAATTAGTACTCGACCCTTAAGTCCACAGGTACGAGACTACATGGGGCCAAATTTCGATAAGCACTTGGTCAAAGAAATCGAAATTTTCAAGAGGAAACTGAATGGCAAATCCGAAAATAGATAAGCCAAATTGGAATATGTTAAAGAAAAATCAGATAATATATTCAAATTCACTTCCGAGTGAAAACTGGGTCGGGCCTGCTTATATATTTTAAGGCAGAGCTTCCTGATTTAGGCCAAGTAATATAAAACCTTAAAAATCCTTACCTTACAGCTGGTACTTCAAGAATATCCCATTCAACTGACATATAAAATTCGGATAAGTCAACACCAACATCAACTACGTTGCTACCCTGTTGTTCATCCATATGTCTCAGATCGACCTAAGTAATGGAAAGAAACAATGCATATGTGCTATAATTTAATATATACGACTTTTTATTAATTTAAAAGAAAACTCGGGTAATTTAATCTTATAAGACAATCAAACTACATGTTGGAAATTTACTTATAACGGAACGCATTAAAATTGTTAAATATTATATATTGGTTGTACATGCAAGATATTTTAATTTATGAAGTTGTATTTTTAAATAAAAGTAATACAAAAGAACAAATAACAAATTTATAAATAAATGTCATTTACAGGTTTTGTACTAGAAATTTTATCATAAATTTGTTGTCTTCAACCTCTTAGCAATCCTATTTTTGACAAAATGTATTCACAGTTTGATGTTTAAAATAATGTTACTTTGCAAAGCTGACAAAGAATTTTTAAACTAGACAGTATAAAGCAGTGGTCGGACCAGCCCTATCCGGCGGGGTATCAAATTCCTCTGCCTTCTATCTGCTCGCATACGCACAATATGCACAAAAGAGAACAGAAGAATTGGTGCAGTCAAACTGTAATTGTGTGACTAAATTTAGCCTTTTATAGAGTTAAATAGCTAGTTTAAAAGTAATAGATTTTTTTGCCATATTACAGAACATTTTAGCTATCTTTTTTCTCATATCTAGCCATAGATCGTTAATTTTTTACTCATACAAATGCAATGTCGGCATATGACTATATGGTGCGGACCACTGGTATAAAGCTTAATATCATCAACATCGACGAAAATCGCGTTTAGTGTATTTACACAGAGGCGCAGCTGCATCACATCCCGAATATTGCAGCATCAACTTTTACTTCCGTAAGAAATACATGTGTCAGAAAGGGACAAGAAAGGTCGCATTAACTTCGCATCAACTAGCTCTACAAAATCATTTGGAATTGGATCATTGAATATCGATTCATGTTGGTAAAATTGAAAAAATATCAAAGAAAATTTAAAGATATTTTACATGTAGAATTTTGCAATTTCATATATGTAAATCAACCGACCGCTTCTATGTTATAGTCTATAGTTTCCAGATCTTAATGAAATTAAAACAGTAATTCTAAAACCGTAAAAAACTGCTATATCTCGAAATTTTTAAAAATCCGTTGAAAAACAAAGGTTTATTTTTTTTTTACATTAATTTTGCCATCATTCCTATTATGTCTATAGGATATAGTGGTCCGACTTCAGCCGTTCCGACATATATATTTACTTCTTGCAGAAGAAATAAGACTATGCTGAACATTTCAGCCCGATAGCTCACAAACTGAGAGAATTGTTCGGGTAGACGGACAGACAAACGGATAGACAGACTGACATGGCTAGATCGTCTCGGCTGGTGATTCTGATCAAAAATATATATTATTTATGTGGACGGAGATCCCTCCTAGATCTTGAAATTTAAAGAAATACGTTGAAACAAGTACGAAAGCTACAGTCGAGTGTGCCCGACTGTGAGATATCCGGTACCCAAGGCATTGTGGGTGAAACTAAATAGCACATGGGCATGGAAGAAAGAAAATGTTGACTATTGAAGACAAATGTTGCTAGAAACATGTTGAGCAACACCCAAAAAATACAAATTTTTCTAAAGCCATGTTGAGCAACACGCACGTGCACTGTCAACATAGAAGAAGAAGAAGAAGAAGCATACACAGAAACCTTATTGTTTAATAACTTCCACGTTTATCATCAAATTTCACTCAAATTTTCAGAAATATTTACTTTTGTTAAGGTAACTTACTTTTGTTATTAATCGTCACAAAATTTGATATCAGAAATTTTTGAAGTTGAAGGTGCCATCGTCGCTTTTATCTCAGCTCGTTAAGGTGTTTTTGATTGATATCAAAAGTCTTAAAAATGCTATATGTATGTAGGTCTGCCATTGTTAAAGTTAATTAGTATACTTCAACATCATGCCCTATATAACTTAGGTACTATTAAAAAACTAAACGAAAACTAAAAATCTAAATAGTTTTGACCCTGATATTAAGTAAACGTTGGTAATCGTCACAAAATTAAATACCTCGTTAGGAGGAGTTTTTGGTTGATATCCAAAGCGTTTGGTCAAAACGCATATGGAAAAAATTAAAAACAACAAAATTTTAAAGGTTTTTTTAAATTAAGATGTTTACAATTTTGTTTGGCTTCATCAATTTTGTACATGTATGTATACTATACATACATACATCGTATAGTAAATGTTAAAAGTTGTATACCAAAAGGCTAGCAGCAATCTCAAGGGCTATACGGGCTCGAGTAACTATCAGAATCGTAAGGGGCGTATTTGAAAAAAAAAAATATTGAATCAAAAATAATTATTCTATTTATATAAATTATGTCAAGGCATACTTTCAAAATACGTTTTCAATGACATATGGTCGTTTAGAAGCTATCAGAGCGTAAAATCTAGCTGATTTTGAATATTAAAATAGTTCTCGATTTGATAGAAATACAAACAAACAAATAAACATACACAACAAGAACAAGTTATCATTTAGAAAAAGCCGATTAAATCTTGTTTATGGAATATCTGTTGAGCGGAGTGTGGAATCAGGATGGTTGAGGGTCGTTACACGCGTTATAAAATCTAGAATATGGCCCCGCTGAAAGATCTAGGAATTTGGCTATACCGGCTCCAACAGCCCCAATACAAAAATATATTTTTTTTTCTACTTTTACACCCATTGTTTTGCTGAATCAATGAATTTTCTATAGTCCAAATTTTCACAACCTTTTTCTAAGACGATACCTTTTTGATTGGTATATCTTATTATGATTGAATTGAAAGCTGATTTTCGATTCAATGTGTATGTATTTTAGTCGCCTTGCGCACACTCTCTGTGCTCATAGTCACTACGTGGACGGCCGTCTACAGTGAAGCCCATCTAAACCGATGCAAAATAAACAATTTTATGCTTTTGTAAATTCAAAACGAAAATCTTCTCTGTTTCCTTCATCTATCTACTATAATTATATCCAAGCACGCAAACGATATAGACAGTTCTAATTTATTTGCTAATTTCTTTCAATGAACATAGTCCTTTCATAATTATTATTCTTTAACCTACCTGTATTCCCTCCCGCACTCAAATTCTATTTCCAAACCTTTAATTCATGAAGATGACTTAAAGCGCCCAGTCAAATCCATTGGCCAAACTCTTTTAAACATGTTTTGACAAATGCTTCTTTCTTGATTTGTGGAAGGAATCGTTTATCGTTCCTCTCCATAAGTAGGCCAGTAGGTCGGATAACTTAAACTACCTAGGGATTTCGAGGCTCAGCGCCATACCCAAATTATTTAAACAACTAATTACCTCTCAGCTGCAGCATCAATGCTCCTCAATAGCCCTTCTCAGCATGGAATTATGAAGTGTCGGTCGACGACAACCAACCTCCTGGAATTTATTTCAATCATACGAGATGTTTTCAAAAACAAAATGCAGTCGGAAGCTATATTCAACGGGTTTAGTAAGGCCTTAGACACTGTCAATCATTCTCTACTGCTTAGGAAACTTAAATTGTTCGGTTTTCCATATAATTTATTAGATTGGCTTTTCAAATACCTACTTCAAACAACACACAGAAATCTATTCTACAACACATTGTTGAGTGTAGGCCTGGAGCTGTCCATTTCGGTCTGTTCACAAACGACCTACCAAACATTATTCACAATTCCTAGGTGCTTATGTATGCGGAAGACGTAATACTGCGTTTAAATCTAACGAGCTCCTTGTTGCATTGACGACTTAAGGAAGTCTCAAATAACCTCGAAACATGGTGTAATGATAACATGTTCTTCTTGTTAGGAACTAGCTTTTTGAAAGGCATTTATAAGGTTTCCGATCTTGGAGTATTATTTTGCCAGGACCCAAATTTTGATGTGCACATTATGCTTTTGTTAAGAGTTGGTCAAAGGAATTCAAACATAATTTCTCTGCACTCGTCCGACCCTTACTTAAATACTGTTCGTATGTATGGTCTCCCCAATATCAGGTATATTAAGCTCTTCAAGAATCTAATAGTGTAGGCTCTGCGTGGGTTATTCGTGAACCCTCATCATTAATTTCCACCATACGCCGAGAGACTGCGACTTTGGAATATTCCTTCTGTTCTGGATTGGATGGACTTGCAATGGAGTGCCTTTCCTGCACAAACTCATTTGGGGTCAGATTGACACTGTTAATATTTATTCATTTAGCTTAACAAATATCTGTTAGCATAGTACTTAAATTCTAAAAAAAAATTTTTTTAAACAGTTAACATTAACAATATATCAATTCAGACGATTCTAGGAACAAATAAATATTATTAGTAATAACTTTGAGGGATTGATCACACGAGATATGGTTCACAGCACTATAATTATTACATAAAACTTTAAATGGGTCGTGCTGAGCATAATTTGATCTGCCAATAAACAAACGTAACGGACGGAAAGAACAAGTATTTCTTGAAAGGACAGCAATATCAACATTACCTGATAAAATTTGAGAGTCGATAAGACCAATAAGGAGCTTGTGAACGAAGATCACGCCACTACACACAGGGACAATACTCTAAGATTGGTCGAACTAAGGATATATAGAGAGTGTTTGTAGTATAAGGGTCATTAAATTCTTTGAACCATTGCTTAAGGCAGTCCTCCGCCGTCAGGCCCGAATTTCAAGCCTATTTTCAACAATGCATTATTAAAGAACTACTCAAGATAATTTCATGAAGTTTTTTTATTGGATTCGTAGATTTTACGACTTTAAAACCATATAAGCAATTATTATGTCGGGTTGTTGCGGCGTTCTTGAGATGACCATGAAAGTGCCGTGTCAAATCTGGATAGCTGACTTTGTGGCACGTTTTTAGCGATGTCAATGAGTGAAATCGAAAAATTGAAATTGATTATGAATTAGTGTTACAATGGCTATGTTTGGTATTGGGCTATTTTTGATTTTTCAAAAATTGTTAAAAATACACTACTTTTAACAAAAAAGTGAATTTTCGACCATGTTTTGTGGTCTTTTGAAGGCTGTAAAATTTCGAAAAATCAAAAATTCTACAATCTGGTAATACCAAACATAGCGACATGTTTTCTGAACAATTTAAAAAAAGAATTAGTCGAATCGGATTAAAATTGCTAGTAGAAGTCTTACCAAAAAGTTAAAAAATGTCAACTTTTGGGGAAACGCGTTTGAAGCACCGCCGAGCGCTCAAAACGGTCGCAGGTGCGTGCGTTACAGACACCGAATAACCATGAACGAACGTTTTTTTTTTACAAAACGCTTTTAAGGGCGTGTTACTATTATCGTCTACATCAAAAATATGAAAAAAAAAACAAAAACGATTTTTTGAAACCGCGACGGCGCTCTGTAGCTCATTTTTCGAAAACTCGTTGCAAAAGTCGGATTTCGGGTTGTTGAATTTAGCAAATCTTTTGATACCATTCAATTAGGAATTGATCAACCTATTCTAAACCAAAATTTTATAATTTACAAAATTTTTTAAGTATTTATAATCGTTGCTCAAAGTTTGACAATTTTTCTGTAGTTGCAAAAAGGTAGAAAAACTCGCTAAATCGACAGATTAAAAAAATTTTGTCTAAAAAAGTAGTTAAGCTCAAAGAAAAAAAAAATATTTTTTTCTTTTAAGGAACCAATTTTAAACATGAATTTAAAAAAAAATGAATTTTTTTTGCACTTCTATTTTTTTTTTAGATTTTTTTTAAAAAAGTCTTTTTTATTCATATTTTCAATTTTTTGTGGAAAATATAAAAAGAAATGCCATATTTCGCCGAGCTCTAGATAATACTAAAAATTAGTGGAGATATTCAAGTGAAAACCAAAAAGAAACCATTGCTACAATTGTGCGCATTTCGAGATTTTGATAATTGTTCATATCAAACCATGCTACCAAACTGGCACTTTGTAGTCGGCCAGTATGGAAAACGGCAAGGCAGCAAAAAGTATAGCTTCAAAGTACCGGAGTTGAAAAAAAAAAAAACATTTTTTTTGTCAATTTTTTTTATGCAAAATTTTTTTTTATATATAGAATGAGTATTAAAAAAATAAAATATGTTTAATCATTTTGAATTTTTATTTTAAAAAATTTTTATTGTAAAAAATCAAAAGTTTTAGTTTGCCGAATAAATTCTGCCTCTTTTGGTGGGCGTAACCTAAAAAACGTACTAACTAAATTTTTTTGGAGATTTGTAAATTATTATAAAAAAAAATTAAGTAGATATCTTCAATAGATCAAAAGTTATTAATTTTGCAACGTGTTTTGAGAAAACGAGCCACAGTGCGGCGGAGGACTGCCTTAATAAATGATAATACCCCTTTCGCTTTATTCACCATGACAGTAATGTGGATCTTAAAACTTAGTTTGTGGACAAAAAGAACTCCAAGGTCATTAGATTCTATCCGATCAAGTGTATGATTCCCCAAGCAGTAGAAGACTAGATGAGGAGGATAGCGATAAAAAGTCTTGAGTTTACATTTTGAGTAGTTAAGAAATAGATTTATCGAATACCAACTGAGAAGAGAATTTAAGTCACGTTGAAGGTCATTATGTGAGAGTCGATTTGAGTATGGTAGGCAGATCTTGACATCATCGGTATACATTAGAACAGATGAGTAGTATATCACTTTTGGAAGAACAAGATAAAGAGCAGTGGGCCAAGGTAACTGCCTTGTCTGACACCGAAAGTGACATTGAAAACATTAGACAGTACATTATTGAACAAAAAACGTTGAGAACGGTTTGACAAATCCATTTGAGAATAGAAGGGGAAATCCTAAAAGAGATAATTGTTGAAGAAGGAATCAGTAATTTAGAGAATCAAATGCTTTACTGAAGTCTGTGAAGATTACATCAACTTGCATGCGACTTTGAAAACTTCGGATGATCAGATTAGTGAATTCCAGAAGATTGGTAGTTGTGGATCGCGGTTTAAAAAAGCCATGTTGAGATAGTGACACCAGGCTTCTACATAGGTGTTGCAATTGCCGGGTTATCAAATGCTCCAGAAGCTTGGGTATAGCCGAGAGCTTAGCGATTGCACGATAATTTGCAATAATTGATCTAGAGCCTTTTCTATGGAGGGGAATGATAAAAGTAATCTTTTATTCCAAATACTTGGGAGAAAAGAATGTTTTAGCGATAGATTTAAAAAAAAGGGTCAAAGGGAGACATAGAACTTGGGCACAGTGCTTAAGGACACAGCTCGGAATATTGTCAGGACCAGCAGAGAAGGAAGTTTTTAAACAATGCAGAACATCACTCTCTGCAAAGAAAGGTACATTGATATCGCTAGCATGAGCTAAACAATACGGATAAGAAGTAGCAGGACCGTAGGTAATAGAAGTATACGTAGATTGGAAATATGTTGCAAATAGGTTGGATATGCCCAGCGATGAAGATTCAGCTTGGTCGAGCAAACTAAGCGAAGGAGGGTAGGCATTAGACTTGCGTTTGAAATTTACGAAATTAAAGAGTTGTTTTGGATCAGATCGGAATCACATTTACATTGGGTAAAATATTGTAAATAAAGTTGAGAATTCAGCGCAAAAAATTTGTAGGTTAGACAAGTTTTTGTTAAACCAAGGAGGCTTATAGGAAGCAAAAACAATCAATTCAGGATCAAAAGTGTCAATTACGGAGCCAATAGCTGAGTTAAATGCATTTACAGCAGTATAAATTTAATTAAAATTCATTAGGAACGACAAATATATTTGTGATAAAGGTAGGTTTGTGATTTATTAATGTGTTAATTTACACAGTGTATATTGTATACTGTTACTATATATAGTAACTTTTACAATAGTGTAGGCAGGTGTTCAATGGATTTTAAAATATTTTGTAGTAGTAGAAAAGTGTTATGGGTTAAGAATTTGTGTATGGATATGTAAATTTTGATTTTGTTTGTTAGGTTAAGGTGATTGTTTGGTTTCAACAGCCAAGAAAGCTTCTTAGCCTTGGCTTCGAGTGAGTTTTTGACATTTGTAGTGTGCTTTGCTAGTGTTAATCTTCTGTCGAGGGTCACACCCAGGTATTTGTGTTCCTTTTTCTGTTCCAGTAGCTCTCCGTGTAAAAATAATCCTGGGCAATTGTCCTTCCTGAGTGTGTGTGTCACTACTGCACACTTTGAGGGATTTACAGAGATGTTCCACCGACAGGCCCAGTTTTCAAATTTCTTTAGGTATAAGGCCAAGCGCACACTAGCAGCTGAAAGCGGAACTTATTGCTGAGATTATAAGCGAGCTGATAACTTCAAAGCTCCTCAGCTAGCTGAGATTTTTTGGTTACGCACACCGACAGCTTAAACTGAAGCTGATGCTGACTACAAAAAAATTAAATTGACATCGAAAATCTACTAATTTGGCTGATCGTTTCTATGGCAGCTATAAGATATGAGTCAGAGTTGAATAAAATTTGAAATGAATCAATTAAAAGACCATTTACTAAGAGTTAAACCGATATCTTACAAAACAAATGAATATCGGCCCATTTGGACCGATATTTCTTATGGCAGCTATATGATATAGTGGACAGATCTGGCCCGTTCCGACTTATATACTTTCTGCAACATAAATAAGACTATCTGCCAAGTTTCATTCAGATAGCTTTAATACTGAGAGATTTCAACGTT
>VNKF01010558.1:0-41741 GCA_008044355.1 Drosophila lacteicornis
TACCTAAACGTTTGTGCTTTACACTAAAAGGCTAATTAAAATTGTAAATACATTATCATACTCTACTTCGATACTTCTTAGCTCCCGACCTAAACAATTTAATGTCATACTTAAATATGAATGATACATTTTATAAGGACGCCAAAAAATGAATTATGTTTTTTTTTGTCGTTTTTTGCTCTATTCTTTTGTCATTCTTCTTCTAGAGTTGGCGTCATTATATCGCGCGGCCAAGGCTTGAATGCGCCACCTGTCAGCTACAGCATGCAACAGCAGTGCCTTAGGCTAATGTGTTAAAATTCTAACCTTATTGCTAATATCTCGCATCTTTATCATCCGATTTTACTGAAATTTTTAGGAAACGTCCGCTCTATTTTATTCATTTATTGTATCTATTAACTTTAACCCGAAAATAACGAGTATAGCTGGTTTAACGTTTTTTATGATTTTTGAGACATTTTTAAACAATCTTGATCTGCGTGCAGATCTCTAATAGTCTCTGAGATCTGTTGTTTCACACGGACGGACAGATGGACAGACGGACATGGCTAAATCGACTTGGCTGGGGATGCTGATCAAGAATATATATACTTTATAGGGTCGGAGATTTCGCTTTCTGCCTGTTACATACATTCTCGGTTGGTACTAACACATAATACCCTTGTACCCTACCGGGTATTAAAATATCGGGAGGGTGTTTCGAGGTGGATTTATTACTTACTTCTAGTCTATGACTAAGGGTATTATTGGCTCTGCATCTGGCTGTCCCCGTTGCGGTTTATAAAGCATGTTCCCTAAATAATAATGATTTAAAATAGTATTTTGATACAATTGGTTTCAATAAATTTATGTAAGGTACATTACTTTGCTAAATAAAGTGATCCAAAACCCGACGCCCTCGTATCCAATTATCCTTTTCAGCTCACATATCCGAGACAAACCCCTTCCCATAGCGACTACGGCCATTTTAGGCATTCAGGTGAGGGCAGTGTATAATTACAATGGCTGACTAGCGGAGAAAGAGAGACAGACACGGCGAGGGAGATGGAGACATTGCGGAAGACAATGGGCACAGCCAAGTACATAAAGTGCGGGAGCGGAGGCAGCAGGCGGGAAGCAGAGCGGGTCCAAGTAAATGGAACAGTTGCAGTCCATCCATCCGTCCGTCCGTCTGTCCCCTCGTCACTCACTCAGTTCGTCAAGTTGGCGCTGTGGAGCAAGAAGAAGCAGAAGCTGCAAAAATGTGCGCCATTGTTTTCAACTTGCAATTGTCGACTGACAATTGGCGAAAAGGCAGCAAGTACCCCATTTCTTCCTGCCCTACTCTTATCCAGCGCCATCTCAGAGCTGTTTCTGTCTCTCCGCTTCTCTTCCCCTCTCTCAGGTTCTCTGGCAAGAGCCTAGGTCATTAGAGTCAAATTAAATTAGAGTGTTAGAAGGTAGCTGCAGCGCGCACTATGCACGAGCTCTGTTTGCATTTGTCATTAGTTCGTTGTTAATTAAAATGAAGCCCAAGTGCTAGGCGACATAGTCCGACTCGACGGAGTGAATGGAAATCAAAATGCGCTAAAAACCGCCCCGAAACAATGGCAACACCTGCGTAATGCCCTCGCCCACCCAAAGCCACCCAGAACCCGTCATTCAAAATGGCCTGAAACAAAGCCCGACCGAATGCGAGTGGAGTCCGGGGGTTTCCAGTCCGGAGAGCGAGTCCCGAGCTGTTGTCCTGGCAACGACACCAACACCAAAGCGAATTAACAAAACCATAATGTAGGCATGCGAAATGCAATGGAAGGCACTTTGAAGGACTGCTGGTCGTGATATAAGGCTAATACGAATCTCGAAAGTTAGTCTCTCTCTCTCTTTAGCTCTTTTACGAAAGGGAAGCCTTTTCTATCTATAATAATATATCAACTATCGCAAGTCCAGTTCCTTGTTACGGTTTTTTAATCAATTGAGTGCTTAATTAGCTCCTTAATTGCTTAATGATATTTGCTGATATAATAAACTAAGATGACTAAGTAATTGAGTTTGGTCCAAGGGGATTTGTTTTTTATCTAAAACAAACATAATTTTATAATAAAATTTAAGATGGACTTAAATATTAAATCATTTTTTCAGGTTTTACCATTACTATTATATTAAATTAATTTAATTTAAAATACAATTTTAATCGTAGAATAATTAAAGCTAAGAAGGCAGGACCCCTAGAAAACACTCTGGTAACATTACACTCTCTACCCGTGACCAGCAAATCCACCATTTTGAGATCAGATATTAGCCGCAGGCGGATCGGAGTGGCGGGCGAGGTGTCAGGCTCAGATCTGCACAGTTCGGTTCGATTCAGAAATAAATGTCCATTAAGATTAGTTGATTTTGGCCTCGATAGTTTGCTTTTCCTTCTTTTTTCAACGCTCTCTGCTGGTCTCTAAGCAAATGCGGTAAATAAACGGCAAGCTCCCCAAAAGCTCACTCCAATGGGCTGGGTCCCCTCCCCCTAACCATTGGATGGCCCCCTCCACACCACGATTTTCCAGTTGGCATTTAATGTAACACGAAGCCTTCCCCAACCAGAAGCATTCCAATTGGAAACGCCCATCTTGGGACCAAGCTGGCCGCACCACAGTGCAGAGTGAAATGGCAGTAGCCGCCAGCAGCTAGGCTGGTCATCTCGCTCGCACACCCACGCAACACCTGCTCGTATTCGTTGCCCTCCCTCTTGGTCTATCTTTCTCTGTCTTACTTTGTCTCTGTTGCACTTGTGGTTGGGCTCTTTTTTCTCGTGGTGCGGCAGTTTTTTTGCTTTTTTCCTTTTTCTTTAACGAAATGTCACCTGGCTGTCGGGCCTCTTTCTCTCTCTCACAAATACAAGGAAAACTAGGCTCTCTCTTTGGGCTTGTTGTGGATGTAGTTTCTTTATGAAAAATATTTAACAAACCAATAAGAAAGAAAGCTCCGGTAAAAAAAGTTTTGGCCAGAGCGAGAGAGAGAACGTAAGCTTTTGCGGAGAGGATTGGGGTGCCTGAGCGTGTGTGTGTGTGTGCGTGTGTGGAGCAAAATCGTTACATAGCAGCTGTCTCGCAGCCCCACCTGCCACGCCCCGTCGCCCGAAAGACCCGTTTTTGGCTCGTGGGTTTCTGAAGAGAGCGCGCGCCAAGTTTTTAGTTACGCGTCGGAACGGATCCGTTGAATAGCCGCCAAAGCGCGCTTAGATGCAGCCAGCCACAGCCAACTTGGCCAACAAGAGCCGATCAGCCAACAAGCTAGCGACGGTTAAGCCCCCTCGAAGCAAGGGGCAAAAATAGCAGTAGCAGCCACACCGCAGAAGACATAATCGAAACGAAAACTTTTCGCGGACCCCGTTCAATAAAAGTGAAAACTTACCATCAAGATAATACAATCCGGATATACCATTTCCTATTAACAATATTCATAAAGTGAATAAAACAAATGTGCTTATAAAATATCAACTAAAGTGGCAACAGAAACAAACACGAATTCAAGTCAAAATAATGCATAAATCTAGTAAAAAATCCCCCATAAAGTCGTGAAATCCTAAGCTACTTACTTCTCTCGTTAAACTTCAAGCCAAACAAGCCTCTTTGTCTGGAGAAGCGAAGAATAGCGGGCTGTATAAGTATCTTATCAATGAATGAAAACCAAACAACACAAATCAACATAAACTAGTGATATCCCATATCTAAAGTGTTCGTCAAACAGATTCGGTTACGAAACGGCAAGGGCTCAGCATCGTAAAAGTCAACAAATTCAATATTTTATGGCGGATCGGAAAGTGGAATTCATAAACGCCAACAACAAACCATAACCGTATATTAACCACACGATTCGGTAGTATATTCCGAGTATATGCTGCCATCGAATTCTTGATTTCAAACGCCAGAAAACGGGAAAGTCAAAGGAAATGCAGAACTTTTCAAGGTCAGTTTTCGGGACTCGAGCACGAATATTTTGCCTATATATGTAAAATTGAATATATAGAAAATAAAGGGATTAGCAACCAATATTTTGGGAAGCGAAATAGTTTATCTTAGGTTCCTTACTCTATTTTATATGACATTTTTTATGGCATAATAATATATGTGATGATATTATTCCTTATTATTAGAAAGACATCGCCTCAGGTGACGTATTTAAAGTTGCTTTATTTGTTCATTTAAACCAATGGTAACCGAAATTAACTCGAATGTAATAAATGAATTATAAATACCTTGGCCGTTTCCTTAGGCTGGATCTAATTTATTGCCGCTCGAAGCGCAATTTAAACACTTTTCTCGGCCATCAATTAGGTAAACACGGAGAGAGCAGCACAAAACGAGTCTGAGTGCCTAAGATACAAGAAGAATCAACAGATTTTATTGTTTGGATAATTTCAGGATTTTCCTCTTTTTATTTTCTGCCCAATCATTGTCGGAATCTTTATGCCGCCACTCGACGTGTGTTTACTTTTGCTTTCGATCTTCCACTCGAATTAAAGCAAGCTCGTTTTCTTTTCCCGAGAGGGAATTGAAGCATTCAGCGTTGTTTGGTTAACTTAATTTCGAACTATAACTGAAAACTGACTCAGGGAATGTGAAAAAGCTGCAATAAAAAGAGTCAAAAACCCCAAAGAGATGGAAATGACGCCATTAGAGCAAATAAGAGTCGCAAAAATAAGGGAAAACAAAGTATGTTTATTAATATTTGCACAACATTTGTGACAACGTTTGAATTGAATGTGACGTGCCCCCTTCACATATAATTCGACTTTGGACTAGACCACAAAAAAACTGAGCCAATATCTGATGAAGGCCAAACACAATTGTGCAAACAGAGTTTTGTGAAATTATTTTTCTACCGAATAAAACAAAGCCAGATGTCAATCGAATATGTTAAAGCTATTGTCTTGGGCATCTTATTTATTTATTAAATTTACACAAAACGACAATTCAGCCCAAACAAATGTAGAGTTTGTTAAAAATTCTAATTATTGTTCGGTTGTATCAGCCGTTCGAAATACCTACACCTACTCAGGGTTAATGTGGCCATTTCAATCATTACAATTTCGCGGAGCCTATGATTAAATTTAAACTGAGAAACAATTAATTGTAATATTAGGTAAAACAATATTTAAAGCTCAATATTTATTTTAAGTAAGTACCTATAAGGCACCAAGAAAACTAATATGCAACAGGCAAAAGGAGGAATCTCCAACCTCATAAAGTATATACATTCTTGATCAGTGTCACCTGCCGGATCGATTTAGCCATATCCGTGTGACCGTCCATATTAATGAACAGATCTCAGAGACTATAAGAGCTACAGCTGTCTGTTCTTATCTATTGCAAGCAGATCAAATTTTCTTTAACATTTAGCCACATCCACCGCCTTTTGAATTTCGGTCAAGCAATAAGGTTGTTTTTTTTTATTTTGATAAGCATTATCATTTTTTGTCTCTTTTTTTGTTATTGCTATTAAATTAACTATTAAAGAAATTCAAAATTGAACAAATATATTTCGACTGCGGTCACGGCACAGAAGCAGGAAATTTAGTTGGCTCACATTAATATAAATAATAA
The DNA here is from genome assembly GCA_008044355.1 of Drosophila lacteicornis. NCBI lineage: Eukaryota > Metazoa > Arthropoda > Insecta > Diptera > Drosophilidae > Drosophila > Drosophila lacteicornis. The sequence continues at coordinate 5,577 of VNKF01010558.1, forward strand.
AATAATAAAATATACATTTTTTCTGATTTTAACCATCTAATTTAATGATACTCATAAATACTCATACAAAAATGCTGCCGATGCAAGGGGCCTAAGTGTAAAAAGTTGTTAAGTTGGATACATCAAACGTAATTATTGTAAAAAAAAAATAAAATCGAAAATGATGAATATCAGACAGATGCAAATAGATATCAAGCCAGCTAAGCAAATTATACAGTTCTAGTGAAAAGTAAAGAAAATATAGATCATTTAAATATAGAACAATTTAATTGTTAAAAAATATTTGCGAGGATTAAATGCAGTCCAATATTGCATATTCAGAGTACAGCGTCCATAAGACTATCATACAAAATACTACTAAAGTGACAATAACATTGACAATAAAGAAATGTTTTTTTCAGGAAAATTAAATCAGAGAGAATTTTAAATTCGTTGTCTTTTTTTACACACAAAGATTTTAGTACCGGGTATCTCAGAGTCGAGCTTACTCGACTGTAGCTTTCTTTCTTGTTTAGATTAAGCCCTTGCTTTCCAATAACTGTGTATTGGATTACCTGTTCCTATTCGCATTAAGTTTTCAAGATTGTAGTCTTGCAAACATGGAATCAATTTGTTTCGCTGTTTAAACTGTGGATCATTTTGATTTGATACAGTAAAATCGATATCGTTTTAATCACAATGATCTTTTCTATTTACTTATTACAATTCGTTTGGGAAGACATTCTACATTTAATTTTGTTTAATACCGTTACTAAAAAAATATTTTTTTATATGACATTTTCTGATAAGATAGTGAGACCGTTGATTTGGTGGATATGCGATTTATGAATTTATTTTAGAATACTTCGCTGTATATGTGGCTGACTTTGTATCATTCCCTCTGCATTGCCCTTGGCACGAACTTGACACTAAGCCGGAGAAGATGCGTGGATATACTCGTACGTTTACGAGGCGATTGTTGCGAGTGTGAAAGTTCTTAATTACAAACATTAGGGGGCCCAGCGGCTTTGGGCCCTGAGAAGATCCGATCCCAGCGGGCGGCCAAGACGACACTTTTGAATGGAGCGTCGGCTGGGGCTCGGATGGGGAATGGATCGGATGGGTGCCCAGAGATGCGATACATTTCAACACAAAGTGGAGACACTTAAAGCTCTACCTGTATTGAGAGGCCGGAGATCGGAGACCAAAGACGCAGACTGTAGACTGCGAGACTCCTCTCCTCCGGCGAAGAATCTGGCCGGGGGAGAGATCTCGAGCTCAGCATGTGGCTAAGCCGATCATAATTCTTGTTTGACACACCAACAAACGGATGAACAAATGAACGAGGAGCAGCAACAACAAGGCCAACTTGGAGGGGGCTGCGAGTGGGAATGCGTGGCCCCCGAAACTCAAGTGGCCGGCGGGTTAATTTCGCTCCTACTGCGATACGAAAGAGAAGAACGGATTGAACGGCCACGGGCACAGATTTCCATGAGAAAGAGTCGGACATAAAGTGTCTGGTGGGTTATCTATTAATGCTACTACTAGATTAACACCCTGAGAAGACCCACGCGCTTAAGCTTAACGGGTACATTTCCGTTACGAATAAATATCTGGGAAACATTTTATCTATATGTTGGAGGGACTGAAAGGAGGAGCTGCCATATTCACAGCAAATAAAAATATCTGGAGTGCAATTTGTGCACAGCTGGTGGTGCAACCGTCGAATCGGACGGGGGCCCTGTGGTGCAACTGAAACTGCAACTGCCATACTGCCCCACACCGTGGAAAAATATCGCTAACTCGCCATCTTAGTATTTCAAAAATATACACTACTATTGTTCAAAAGTTTTAAAGTAATAATGTTTAGATATGATCTTACAAATGTCATTAAGATCTCAATTAATATCAAGTCATAGATCGCCAATTAGTTTTTTTTTTTAAATCATTAACATACATAGGTGTAACGAGAATATTACAAAGAGCAGTTAATAACTATATCTTTAATATCTGAAGTGGGTATACTTATTGTAAACTTGAGTCAATTTTACGGCTACGGCTTCTTATTCTTATTGTTCCTAACTGTCCAGCTCAAATATTTCCCCGGGAACAAGTTGTAAAATCTACAAACACCTACTATTAACAATTTGTACTTTCATCATCCTTAGAACGTAAAAACACTGTGTTAAGTAAGCTATCTGCACATACTTAACGACCAATGCAGGTCATGCTTTTCTCTGAGTGCATTAAACTCAAGCCGAATTGAAAAAGAGGAGCAAGAGTAAGTAAGGCAACTTGACAACACAGAAATTTGTTTGCACTCCATAAGGATTACAAATATGCGTGTCCCTTTCCGCTCTCTGCTGCTCTCTTTCTTTTAAAATAAATTTCATGCTTAATACGCATGCCTGGGCAATTTTTACTTTAACACCAAGTGGTAATGCCCGGAAGCAGTGCAGATGTCGCCTCGCATAGCCCAACGCGAGTTATTGAGCACGATGCGTTGCTTCTACCAAGAATACCATTTAACAGGGCCAAAAGTGAGAGTTGGGGAAAATTAACAGAGCAGAGCACGGAAGCGAAGAAGGAGTGTTATCTGAATGATAAAAATAAATATGTCCCGGTCAAGCTCTGCCTGTCCCAATAGCAGTCAGCGGTAGGTAAAAATTTATAATAAAAAAATGAGTAAAATTCCACATTTTGGAACCTTTTTAATCTATGTAAGTACATACATATATTAAAATTGGCAGTAATTATTCGTTTTAGTGTTACGGTATGCGACGCAATAAAATATGTTATCAGAAGTCAACGCCAATCCCCTTCAATATTTATATAATAATGTTTAATGTCACCCCATTTGCTTTAGTAAATATTGAGTGTTGAAACAGACAATGCATTTAATGATAAAAATACAATTATTGCACTCTTTTCCCTTCCATAACTACTGAAAAAAGGAAAAGGAGTTAATGGTAAATAATTTAAAAGGTTGAGCTAATTGTAAAACAGATGTATTAAACATAATGACATCAGTTAAGTCAACTGGGTTTTTAGAATTTTAATACATATATTGTTTTAAAATATGTCTAACACTTAAGTTAACCAAACATATTTTAACACTTGGTTAAATTGGCTTATTTAACTAAACAAAACACTTGTTAGGAATTCTTGTCGCAGCTTAAATTAAAAAAGGGGTTTTGTGTTTAATTATAATGCTCCTTTAATACAGCTGAAAAGTTCCATTAAACCATAATGGGTTCTTCCAATGCCACGACTGCTAGGAGAAACCCAAACAAAGGCTAAAGCCGCCTTCAATTAGCTGACTACCCACAGAAAAATAATTTTAATAATAATTATTCCTTTTCTGCCCGACGACAATCCGCAGCCGTCCGACCCCGTGTCTAATGGGCCATTGTTAATCAATTAACTAATTGATTCGAGCTTTTAAAAGTATGTCGTCTGAGACCCATTCTTCGGGAACAAAAAACAATGCCGAGTGGAGTCGTGGACTCCTGGCCCAGAAACCACTTGCGAGCAGTGCTGGCGGTTGCCACCTCAACTCGACCGAAATGGAATTCGAAGCCAGCTCACTCCCCAGTATCAGGAACTGGGCCCATTGTGTGGGCCAAATGTCAACCCTTAAATCGGGCGGGATGCACAACAACAACAACAAATGAGACGACTACGACGACGTCGTCCATCCTTTCCATTATGCGACGAAGCACTTGAAACCCATTTCTTTCCCATTTTACTTTTTTGTGTATTTTATTTGCACCCAAGCCGGTTGTTTCGGACACAGTAGGATGAGATGAGCCGGTCATGTGGCGGTTGATAGGCTTCAGCCCTGGGTCCTTTCAATCCCACATGTGCGTGCATTATAAGCGGGATTTACGTGGTCCACTTGATGCCCCGGCTCCTTCCGCAACGTGTTAAATACGGCGAGGCCTGGCGAGGCGGGGAAAAGGGTCAAGAAGCCAGCGTCCGGCTAAACGCTTTCAATTTGTTTAATGGTCCCCTTCGGTTTCGGCTTCAGATCCGTATTCGTATTCGGATGAGGCTTCCCCCGTCTAAGCAGGATCTCGAGTGCAATCGAGTGCGGGCGTGCCGGGGACATATGCCCGATGTGAGCGCGAGTACCTCTCCCATATGCACATCCTCCATTTGGGCAGCTATTTGGCTGGCATTATCCCCGGCAAACGTGTCATCTGCAGTGGATATTTGCATGGATTGTATTTCGCTGGTCCGATCCATTAGGTTAGCCAAAAGGTTAGTAAAATCAAAGGATTATATGGGTTGGTAGCTTAAATTTAAATATAAATGTATCTGGATTTCATTTTTGCCTGTGTGGGATAATGTAAGTTTAAATTTGAGGCGGATGGTTACACCGCTAAACGCTCAGGAAAGTAACCTTATGATGTTTATAGATGCTAATACAAAGTATTATTCTTCGAACCTGCTTCTAGTCTTAGACATGCAATTATGAAATTATTGAATCAAAGTAGTCACATTCTTGATTAGTAGTGAAGGTTCTAAAGTATCAATGGCATACAAGAATAAGATACTAACATTTCGTATTTCTTATAGTAATAAAATAAATACATTAGGGTACAATAAAGTTAGCATACCATATTTTGCAGGCATGATGTGCCTAGCATATTAATAATAATTATTAAATATAAAGTTACTAATAAAAACCCTCCACTTTCTCCCCAAGCTCGACGCACCGAAAACTTAACACCACCTCCAGTTCCAGCTCCACAAGTTCCAGTACTACCCAGTCCGCCCATCGGCTCGAGGGCCCCAGATTGAGCCACCGAGCTAGCCCGGCTCCGTCTCCGTCTGCAATATGATGGAACGTCTGTCCACGCACCTGTCGCTCACCGGCCTATCGCTCGCTCACCCCCTTCAGTCTCACCTGAGTTCCGGCAGCGGAACGCACCACCTCGGACAACTGGCGGCGGCGGTGCAGCAGCACCACCAGCACCACCAGCAGCAGCAACAGCAGCAGCAGTCGGATCAGGTTCTCGGCCACTCGCACCACCTGCACTCAAGCCAGCAGCTCTCGCTGGGGCACCAGCACCACCACGCCCACCAGTCGCCGCAGCACCAGCAGCAGCTCCAGCATCACCCGTGTAGCAGCAACAGCAGCAACGGGTCGCCCAACGGTTCCGCCGGCCTGAGCCTGCATCCGCACTCCGCGCTGCACCTGGCGCACCACCACTCGCAGCTGCACCAGCAACACTCGGCGGGTCAGCAGCCGCAGCAGCAGCAAGGCAGCCAGCCGGCGGTGTCGTCCTCCTCCGGATCCCACCACAGCCAGTCGCTCTCGCTGTCCCACCAGCCGCACTCCAGCAACGGGAGCTCCCAGTTGGGCGGCGTAGCAGGCGGCGGAGCGGGTGCCGGCTCTGGAGGAACAGCCAACAGTCACCACAGCGCTCCGGCATCCAGCAGCGTGATGGCCGCCGCAGCAGCCGCCCATCTGCACCACAATTCGCAGGCGTCGCCCATCAGCAATCTACACCAGAACATGGGCAGCCTCATGAACAGTGGCAGTAGTGCTAGGTAAGTGGCTAAGCTGAAGTCATAAAATTTTTTATTTAACTGTTCGAACTGATGCAAATCCATAGATGAAAACAAGAAAGCAAACTTTGGGGGGCTGAAGTTTGGATAGACCTGCAGTTGCAATTTGACTCAACTGTTTCTATGACAGCTGTAAGATATTGTCGATCGATTTTAAACAAATTAATATTTAGGAATGAATGTGAAAAAATATGTATACTTAAAAACACACGGTTTTGACCGATTATCATATAAGTGGACAGATTCCTCCTATAGCAGCTCTAAGGTATAGTCGCCATAGAAGAAAGATAATTGTACCGGGTATTTCAAAGTCGTGCACACTCGACTTTAGCCCTCTTACTTTTTATACCCTTGCAGAGGGTATTATAATTTTGACCAGATGTTTGCAACGCAGTGAAGGAGGCATCTCCGACCCCATAAAGTATATATATTCTTGATCAGCATCACCAGCCGAGTCGATCTAGCCATGTCCGTCTGTCTGTCTGTTTGTCTAATTTCATTAAGATCGGACCACTATATCATATAGCTGCCATAGAAGCGATCGGTTGATTTTTATGAAAATGTAAAATTCTACATGTAAAATGTAAAATGTACAAAATTCTATATTTTTTCAACATTACTAAAATGGTTCGATTTTCAATGATCCAATTGCAGACTGCAAGGGTATACCAACTTCGGTTTACCGAAGTTAGCTTTATTTCTCGTTTTTTTATTGAAATCTTTTTTGTATCATCTTGCAGCGATGTATTTTTCAGCCTAATGATCCAGAACACAACGAAACGCCAAAACGAGGAGCACATAAAGAGACCCATGAACGCTTTCATGGTGTGGTCGCGACTCCAGCGGCGCAAGATAGCTCAGGATAATCCAAAAATGCACAATTCAGAGATTTCCAAGAGGCTGGGTAAGTCTCGTATGATTTCATAGAATCCTATTGGAAGCTTTTGTCAAATTATTAAATTCAAGTTTATTAACTTATAAGCAAATTGTCCATAAAATTGTCTAAGTGTAGTATATACTATATAGTATATGACAGAAAGGGGGCTAACTCTGCAACTCTGCACAAATAATTTAATAAATATGTAAAAAAGCTTTGAAATTAGAATTTATGCTTATTGCAATGATTATTATAATATTTGATATTATTAGATCTGCCGAAAACAGCCATAAACACGCTAAGTTTTAAGTCTTTAGGTATTTAAACACAAAACTAATCAGGCTGGCTTGAGTTCTACTTTCAAAAACGCAAAATCGGGGGTTTGGCAAGAGCCCTGTTTTATATAGTTTCCCAAGAAAACTTAACTACAATCATTGTAAGAGCCTTCCTCAAAGCCCGTTATTTTCAGAATAAGTAAACTATTTAAGTCCAAAGCAAGCCCACTTCAGTTTCTCTTTTTGAGTGTTCTGTGTAACACAAGCCACGAAATCCCGGTTATCTGGTGGCAACGTTTCATATGGAATGTGTATAATCTGCGCACAAAGGATGAGGCAATACCAAAATACAAAACGAAATTAAAATGCGGCACACGACCTGCCAATCTCTCGCACCCACTCACTCCCTCTCAGCCTCCATCTTATGCAAGTTAAACTAATCAACGTAATACCCTACTGTACAATGACAATGACAAACCAAAACGCCCGCCACTCAACGCAACTGTCAGAAGTGACAAGCGGCTGTCAAACAATGAGCAGGAAGAGCCGCGCAGGAAGCTGTTGATTACGCCCGAAGAAGGGGTTCGGCTTTGGGATCGGCCTTGGACCTGGGCCTTGGGCCAAGTTCAGACCACCACCCACCCGATTAAGTTGATTCGGCAAATCACGGCCGGCAGTCTGGTGCCATTGTCTCTCTCTCCCGCTTAAATAGTTACAAAGTTAAGTAGTTTACTTTTCGGAGGGCTCAGAGCGGTGTCGGATAATCCCACGCAAGTCTTATCGGCTCTTTGGGTTCGGGTCTTCTGGTCCTTGAGCGTTCACACCGAGAAAAAAAGGATGTGAATTAAAGAGTAAACTGTGGATTGAAAAATGTAAATGTAAAATGTCAACCTTCGCAATAGTAATTAAAAACACTTTATAGTTTCCAGAATATACTAGCAAGTGGTTTTAAAATCAGTTAAAAATAAGTAATATATTCTTAGATTTAAACCAAATAAAATTTCAGAACTTTACTTATGTAAATTTCATTGACTTGAATTTTGTTTAAGCTAACCTTAAGCAAGCAAATTTTAGATAATTCGTATTCCTAAAGCTCTAAATCATAAATGACAAATTTAAAGATGTAAAAAAATATATTATGTAGGATTATGGTTTAAAGATATAACTCGGAGACATACGCCTGGTTTTTTCCAGTGTCGTGCGGTTTAGTAAATTCAATTTCAATGCGACTCTCCGACACGTGGCAGCTGACAGGCAAGTTCTTTAGCATAACAATGAATGTTCTTGGGTCTACCTTTTTCGATCAGCTCATGCATATTGGATGAGAGTCCTATAAGGATTGGGGGACTAATCAGTGGCTTCTGTCATAACAGCGATAACAAAAAATCAAAAGCAAAAGACAAACTCATCTTGGCCATTATCGATCTGAACATTGAGGGTTTTCCCAGCGTTTCTGTGCAATTTTTAAATAAAAGCCAACATGAGTTACCCCTGCGAGCAATTCGCCCACAACTCCCCAGTCAAGCACTCGTTAAATGACTTTTTCTTGCATTTTTATTTAGCCATTGTTTGCGCCGAAACAAAAGCAAATTAAATGCGACTCACTTGCCATCCAGTTGAGCGAACCAAAGAGCAACAACGGAAAAGCTCGCTGCATCTGAAGGATGCGAACAAAGAAAGGGGTGTACTTCTGCGGGGAGTTTTTTAGGACTCCAGTTCCCGGCTCTCCTTCCAATGCTAAGAGTTCAAGTAAACATATCGATGGGAGACTGAAAACTTAAATACAATTTAGAAGCAAACTTGAAATTCGAATTATTTTCTTTCGATTTTCCCTTCGCTGTTGTTGCTGTTATTGTTGGTTCAAAGCCTTTGTTCGCCTTTCACATTTTCCTTTTTAGTCCGCTTTTTGGCAAATCCATTATGCGAATTGACAGCTCCTCTCGCTCGTCCTCTCGCATTCTGTAATATTTGCTGTCAGTTGCAGTCTTTGTTAGAGCGGGTGGAAAATAGGGGCTGATGGGACGGGAGCTCGGGAAATTCTTTTGTGGCCAAGGTGGAACTTGGACAGAGTGGGCCATCGCTGAATTGGCATACACCAGGTTGATGAAAATAATAACCGGGGGCGCAAAGATTGTCCTTTACGGGTCCGGCTTTTTCGTTATTTTTATTCCATACAAATGTTTATTTAACATTGTGACCAAAAGCGGCTAAGAATATTATATTTTATTTATATTCCAAGAATGAATCTATAATTATTTGTGTAGAATCGACTTAAAATGTGAAATTATACAGTCGAATAGCCTAATATACATCGAGTTTTCTTGTGCCAGATATATGTAAGTATTAAAAATTTCAGAAAATTAAACTATTAGCTTATTGGCCCTGTACTTATCACTTATTCAAGGCCATTAAGATTCCCGAGAAACATTTTCCAAACATTCATTGCATACAAAAGCACACAAAGGCAATTTATTTAAATAAACAAAGCAAACCAAATGAAAACAAGGAATGTAGCTGGCTTTGGTAAAGCGAAGTTTGCATACCCTTGAAGTTTTATCTCTATCGTTACTACGACAGCTATAAGACATAGTCGACCCATTTTGGTTACAAGAAACATTAAAATGTATGAGATGTTGATACATCAAAATAAATGTTTGACCGATTTTCCTAGATTATCATATAAACTTCCGGTCGCACCTACAAAAAACTATTTAGATATATCTAAATAAAGTTAGCTAGAACCCTTCAATAAATAAATAATAGATATATCTAAATACGTAAAACTATAGTTTTATCCAGGTAGTTTTAAATATGAGGGGCTAGTTTGCTTTGAAACGGACAGATAAAAGGACAGGCATGACTAGATCGACTCCGCTGTTGATGCTGTTCAAGAATATTTACACTTTATTGGCTTCTGACTAAAATTATAATACCCTGCATGGGTAAACGGTATAAAAACCGAAAGCAAAAGCAAGCATTTGCCACATTTACACAAAATGTCAAAGTTTTTTGCACTTGAAAAAGTTAAGCCAACATTCAATTAAATGAATAATTCAACGGCAACAAAGGCCGCGCTCATTATGAGAAATGGCCAAACAGAAAAAGCACAAAAAGCGAGAAGATGATGGCCATGGAAGGGACGCGGAGGAAAAATAACTGTGGCATAAACAAAGGCGCCACAAAAAATGGCGGCGCGAAAGCTACTTTTTCACCACAGAGCGATAGAGCGATAGAGACGGAGCGAGTGCGCCCGAGAGAGACGGGGCGAGACGGTGCGAGCGAGAGGGCGGCATGGACTGGCAACTGTCGAGAGACTCTTCAGTTTCAGACGCCGTCGCCGCTGGCGTTGCCATTTATTTTATTCGCCAAACAAAAAACAAAGGCAGAACAAAGGCAAAATAAAGCAAAAAAAATCGTATATATGAGTGGGGAAAATAAAATAAAATAAAAGTGAATGTTATAGAAAACAATTCTGTGCTGCGCGCGGGCTTAATTGAAATTGTAACTGTCATTAATTACTGTCTGGAAATTTGAATTACCAACAACAGAAACAGCAACACAACACAAACAAAAGGCGACAGCAACAACAATAATGCTCGTAGCTTTTTGAGAAAATCTTTTCTGCCGTGTTTTGTATTTTGCAAATAATTGAAAAACCTGTCGAATCGGCAATGCTCCTTATTTTTAATCAAGGCTCCCGTCGCTCCTGCGGGAATATGAAATAATACCAGACAATGCCAAGGAGCGATGGATGAATGAACCGTTAGACTCTGCGGAACAAAAGGCACAAGGAGTTGGATGGAAAAAAAAACAATCACAAAAGGTCGAACTCAAGCCTTTTCCCACCCCCTCAATCACCTTTTGTTGCTCAATAAAATGCAAACAATTGATTAGTTTGCAATTGGAAAAAGCTTTCGAAAGGAGTTTGGCGGGGAAGTGGGATTGGGGGAGCGCTGAGGAGTGGGCGTGACGGATATACCGCCCGTTGGCCTTGCAACTGACAGGTGCGCGCTGGATCTGTGAGTTGTGGCAAACTTTTTCATGAGCGGATCCATTAAATTTGTATTTAATTCCTCCTTAGAGAATATTTTTTACAAGTTGTGTAAAGGAAAGTAGGAACGCTGTAATTAGGTGTACCAAACATAAAGTAAACGGTCCTGAAATTATTGAGTTGAATACTGGTGAAACATAATCAAAATCAAAAGAACGGTTCTATCTGTCTTCAACCAATCATTTTCAGATTATGTCAGAAATGTTTTATTTAAACTGAATAATGATTACATTCAAATAAATGCAATATTTAATATATTTATAATATAATTATTATAATTAAGAAATCAGTGATCAGGGAAATAACGGTTATCAACATTCTCGATATTGGTATTTTTCTTCTCTTATTGAGAATGAGGTATTCTTGATTTAAGAAGAAGCTCCTCGTTTTAAAGAACAAATAGTTCTCGATAAAAGAAAAAAGTTTCTTTAATATGAGGTCATATGAACTATTTTTTGAGCTTAGGGAGTCTAATTTTTATATTTCTTCTGTAATTAAACATGATATATTTAATATCTAAAGTTAAATTGTATGTTTGTATATTATTATATAAATTCTATTAGGCATACTCACACATTTTTAGAATACGGTTCGACTGGGACTCGAACCCCGGTATGTTGGGTCTCCAGTTCAGCACTTTACCAAATGCTCTCTTCATGCAAATCATGCCGACGAAAACAAAATTACCTACTACAATAAGTGTGGCAGAGGCCAAATCTATAAATATCTTTCCAGAGTACCAAGAGATCGGAGGTTACTCAATTTTTCTCTCTCCCTTTCTCTATCTTTTCCCTCCTCATAAGGGGCAAACTTCTGCTCGAAAAAACAAAATCGTTACTACTATATAAAGCCGTATAATTAAAAATCTGCTACGATAGTCCGATTAGAACCATTTATATCTTGATCGAAATACATTGTAAAGCTCTTTGAAACTGCACACTAAGACTTTTTATTTAAATAAATAACTAGTTCTAAAATTGGGCCTAAGCTGCAAAAATGTAAAATTTGAAGAAAATTTAAAGCAGCTTGGCGATGTTGAAACTAATTAATTAACTTGCATTTTTTATACCCTTGCAGAGGGTATTATAATTTTGACCAGATGTTTGCAACGCAGTGAAGGAGGCATCTCCGACCCCATAAAGTATATATATTCCTGATCAGCATCACCAGCCGAGTCGATCTAGCAATGTCCGTCTGTCTGTCCGTCTGTCGGTTTCTACGCGAACTAGTCTCTCAGTTTTTGAGCTATCGGGCTGAAATTTTCAGCATAGTCTTATTTCTTTAGCACGCAGTATATATGTCGGAACGACCGAAATCGGATTACTATATCCTATAGCTGCCATAGGAATGATGGCGAAATTAATGTAAAAACAATTTTAACTTCTCTGTTTTTCAACGTATTTAGATAAATTTTGAGATATAGCAGATTTTAATGCTTCTTGAATTACGGTTTTAATTTCATTAAGATCGGACCACTATATCATATAGCTGCCATAGAAGCGATCGGTTGATTTATATGAAAATGTAAAATTCTACATGTAAAATGTAAAATGTACAAAATTCTATATTTTTTCAACATTACTAAAATGGTTCGATTTTCAATGATCCAATTGCAGACTGCAAGGGTATACCAACTTCGGTTTACCGAAGTTAGCTTTCTTTCTCGTTTTTAAATATCTTGTAATTGTCACGAAATTTTATTTCAGAAACTTTTGAAGTTGAAGGGGTTATCGTCAGTTTTATCTTACTTCGTTAATGTGTTTTTGTTTGATATGTTCATTGAGTGATTGTGGGCCTTATGTTACGGCTAATCAAATCATATACTATCAAAAATAAAATGTGTGTCCCAGCAAAAATAGTTAGAATTCTCTTAGCCGCTTAATGGAACAAATAAAATCCAAGCTAACTAAAAGGACCTTCATGGGAAAGTTTTTGACAAAAACTAACTACTTATTCCGAACAAAATACAGGGTTCTTCTCACGACTCCGCCTAAACAAAAGCTGCGCAAATAAGCCAGATTTGGACTGGTTAAGCACATAATGGGTAAATAGGAAAACTCCCAGCACTCCAACTGAGGGCATTAAATTGCTGGACAAACAAGTTAATCTCTGGTCAAGTTATGAGTGGGCTCCAAGCCGAACGGAAGCTAAGTAATCCCATAAGTAGCACGATTGTGTCCGAGAGTATGTGGAAAATGTGACTGCAGACCCCAAGTCACAAAAAAAAAACTCCCAAAAGAACCAAGTAAACTGCAACTGTTGCTGGTTAAATATTTGCTCTGCGGGTTAGGTGAACGTGCAACGTTTCCAGGCCGGAAAAACTTGTTAATTGTTCCAGAAAGAGTCTCGGAAACATCTCACAACTGCCAAGTGCTGGCTTGTTTTTCGTATCAATTATTAAGCCGGTCAACTGGCCAAAGAGGAGAAAAGTCTCGGGCTGCCTTGGTTCGATGTGCCCTATTTGGCCAAGGGGCGCCAACATCATAGACATTGGGCAAACATAGACATTGTCATTGTCATCCCTTTTGTGGGTCTGGTTTATTCAACTGCTCAGCTTGTACTGCTGTCTTGTTTATTATTATGTCCAGTGCACCTTTTCACCTCTCTTCCCACATCCCAGAGCTCCCAGCCCACATCCCACAGCCCCTTGGAGCGATAGCGATCCATTCTCTTGAAGGTGTCGTCCCCAGGAGGAGAGTTGCTCATTTGCCGGCCAGAAGGGGCTCTGTCAATGTATCTATAAATTAGTATTTTACCATTATGAGTGGGTGGAAGTGAGAGTGGGGCTGCAGGAAGCTCTGTCAGTTCCATTGAGCCTTTGTATTGGCCTTATTGTTATAGTTTTTGTGGCCTGTGTGGGCCCCAGCCAGCGTCTGGCTCTGACACTCGATTCGCTTCCTCTCCGGCCGAGAGAAGAGTAGGAGTTGGCCCTGTCATCGTTGTCTGTCACAACAATGCGAGAGTGGCTTTGTGGCCCGGTGTGTATGTGACATTATTCTGGCTTTGTGTCCGCATGACAAGCCACTAAAATTACACGTTATAACTAATTAGCGACTTGCCCCACTCGGAGCAATTCATCAACTAATTTACTTACAATATGTCTACATTTTCTTGGGCTTTCTTTGGTGATTACGGAATTGCAATTGTTTGCTGAAAGGTGTGAAAATCATTAATCATCGATTTAGTATTATAAGTACTCATAAAAGCGTTTAGTTAATGAAAGTCCCATTTTACTCGCATCTCATCTTGTTTTGCTTAGTGCTAGGTAAGTCGGACCTTAAGCAAGTTCCCAAATTATAAGTCCAAAAGATCTCTGATACTATTTTGGAATTAGTGTTATGATTTAGCCCTCTGTACAGAAAAAACTGGAGATGGATAGGACAAACAAACCACTTTTATTAGAAAAGTGGCTTATCCGTTCATCCATCCAAATCCATTGCCACCTACAAACTCCCCAACTAAATGAAAGGTCCTCATTATTTTCATAAATCCACTACCGCAGTGTCGTCGCTATGTTTGCTCCTTAGCACCCGCGCCCCCGTCAGATGTCATATGACACATGTCATTATAAAATTGTACATTAACTTAAAAACATTTGCAATTTCCAAACACACAATGGACGAACCAGCACCAGAATGGAAGCGAAAGCAACCCCTGTGCCACTTATAGGATGTGTCCTTGCTGTGTGTCCTATCTGCGTGGCACGTGTATTCGAGTCGGTGTGTCGCTGTGTCTGTGTGGGAGTTCCTTTTACACATCCTGGCCAACGCCCACAAGAACGTTCCTCCCGCGACCCCTAAACCATTCCGAAAAGCAACCCGATACCACCTGCTGGGGTAAGCTGAAAACCCGTCTGAATCGAAGGGAACCCCGAACAATGGCGGGGCAGAAAGAGACGGTTAGTGGGGAGTCGAGAGAGAGAGGGGAACAGTGCTCGTCGACTAGAAGGGGACTGACAACGACATTGTTTGCTGTTATCCTTCTTGCACAGACAAGGCAAGACAAGAGTTCTGGGGGATCGGTGACCCCCATTTTGCTTATGGGCGACAGCTTCTCGTGAGTGCACTCCAATGGTTGTAGCCAGATTTTGACAAGAGTTCCGAGAGCCTCGAATGTATCTAATGGATTAACAAGAATTATTTCAATTTCCAGGTGCCGAGTGGAAGCTGCTCACCGAGGAGGAGAAGCGTCCGTTCATAGACGAGGCCAAACGCTTAAGGTGAGTCTGCCGTGCGTGCTTTGGCTGCAGGTTTGTATAAGGACCGTTTATCCGCAGGGCCATGCACATGAAGGAGCATCCGGACTACAAGTACCGACCCAGACGCAAGCCGAAGGCCCTGAGACGCGATGGCTATCCCTATCCCATGCCATATCCCTCGGTGCCAGTGGAGGCGTTAAGAGCGGGTAAATCAGTTTTATTTTTCAATTTTAATTTGTAATATCCCCAATAATAACTATAAAACCATTATACATTTAATTAAAATGTCAGCTTATATTTGAGCTCAGCTAGGTTTACAATGTATAGATTCATACCTAAGCTGCGTAATTTATTCTAGAAAAACTATAGCCCATCCATCACCGAGCTTATGCTATACCGAATTCTTGCATTCAATACATTAATTCGGTAAAAAAGAGTTGGTGAACACAGCGTTTTATGTATTCGGGAACACACGAAAGTGAAACTATGAAACTCTGCTTCTTTTTTACATCTATTGTTTAAAAGTATCTTTAACTATATCCTGAAATTATAAAAAAAAATTATGTTTTCACACAGAATAATGTTTCTTAAAGTCATTATTGTTAATATATATTCGGGGAACTAATTATTATTTCAATACCCATATTTGACATATTAGTTTATATGCATCATGTTTATTTATAAGCTCCCAGGCAAATATCTTTAAGAACCCTTATTGCATACACACTCAAAGTAATACGCAAATTCCTTAGGCCAAAAGCGAATTCCATACTGGGACCCTTGAAAGGCCATAAAGCATAAAGCTACGCGAAATAATAATTGAGTTTGGGGGGAGAAGAGGGAGGAAGTCAAGACAAATGCAAATGTGACACGAAATAGGCAGAAATAGGCAGGGGTAGGCGCATGGGGAAAACAAACTATCCCCACTCATCCTCCAATCTTTTATAACCACAATATGGCAGCACCCAAAACGGGGAACCACCCATCTGGCTGACAAACTGTGAAGTCATCATCCCGGCTTAGCAACTCATTCGAGTGACAGGAGCGGACCGGAGCGGAGGAAGCCAAGCCAATCCAAGCCAGACGGGGAAGAGCCACCAGACATGAGCCCCGAGCAGGAGCATAAGTTTCCATTCATGATTTTCTATGGTCATGAAACGGGGAGTGGAAGTGGGTGGTTGTATGTAGTTTCGGGCGCTGGCTGGAGGTTTTAAATTAGCATTTGTCACGTTTTTTGTCTTTCACCCCGAGCAACTGTTATCCCGCTCGTGATCCCGGGCCCTCAATTTAACGCAAGTTTTCTCGGTTTAAGTTAGTCCCAGGACCCTTTTCGTGCCCTTCGCTGAGCAGGATGATTTATGCCAGGCGGAAATGATAATAAAAATGCTAGGAAATGCGTAATAAATAAACCGAATTAGTCTATTTAGCCTGCTCGTGGCTTTCCCATCACTGCACTCTCTGAAAGGAAAGGCATCGGAGAGCACTCAACTGTAGAATTAGTAAACCTAAGTATATTTTAGCGATTTAATGGCGAATTTTGGCTGGTATTTAAGAAAAGGAACGTGTTTGCCTTAAATATATTCGAAAGTTAATTGGATTAGCGGGTCTAGTACAGAAGTTGCTTGCAAAACATAAGCAGAACGGTCTATTTTATTGAAGCTATGAGAAAAATACAATAACACAGCTTTAGCAGCATAAATCTATCAATAAAAGAAAAGACATCTCCAGACATCGAACATTTCAGCCCCATGTGAGCTTCCGTTTGTTTACTGCAACCGGTCATTACAAAAAGATCCACAACAATGGATCAACTGCCTAATCCGCTATTATCATAATAACAATGATGATGGCATCCGAAACCGTCGCTACTTGAAATCGCCAAAGAGTTGAATAGAAAGCAATCTTTCGGATAAATAAATTGTTGTTTTTCGTCGATGGAACTTTGTTGTCTAAGCGAATTTAATTGCTCGGCCGAAGATCCCAATTCAGACTCTCCGGACTCTCAATCAAACCCGTAGCGCCATCAATGAAATAAATGTTGAAGTTTCTCAATAAGCGGCGCCTGTAATTATCAACTTGGCCACCAAAAGCCGCAAGAGCAGATGGACGACTACCGTTTAGGGCAATTGGTAATGACTTCCAGGCATCTATCAGATACGCAGATACTCTCTCCCGGGCCCCACGTTATCGTCTCCGCGTAAAATAGCTGATTCAGCGCCCAATTAAATAGTGCTGGCGACCCCGAAAGAAAAAATTATTATTTAAACGAAATGAAAGAGTTGACCGAACAAAGAGCGCAAATATTTCGAGTGGCAATTATTTTAAACACACACCAAGGTAAACTCAAGCCAAGCCGGATCGAAGCTGCAGTTCATGTCCAAAGATGCACAGTGGTTCACGGTCATATTTGATCCTAATTTCAAATGATTCTATTCTTTTCTTTTGTGTACTCTTGATTTATTTTAGATGTGTGAAAATAATTTATGATAATTACTAAATAAATTATCGAAAAAATTCTACTCTATGTTTATGTAAGTGCTATCACTTCGATTATATTTTATCAAACCATTTAAAGGTAACATTTTAGTTTTTAGTCTTGCTCAAAAATACTAATACCTATTTAATAAGTTTAATTCAAGAAATTCTTTGACTTTCGAGTAAATTTTAAAGTATCGCCGTTTTTATAAAACTTCTTCTAAATAAACTATTTAACTTTAGCTAAAAAGCAAAGTGTTCATAACATATACAAACAATACACAATTATGAATATTAAATTAGATTTCTTAAATAAAATAAAACATAGTCTTAAGTTGATCGTAAGTAATTTGTAGGTAGCATATCATCACCGCCTCGTGACCACTGTCCTGCATCGCAGTGTTGTAATTGTTCTAAACTCTTTTCCCTTAACCTTATGGTCCGTGACCCCACTAAAAATTGAAAACTGAAGACCGAACTCATCCAAACTCCTTTATCGTTCGCTTCACTTGCAGGCATTACGCCCGGATACTTTGCGCCCGGTCCCACGGCGGCTGCCTATCACCTGGGCAGCCATCTCGGCCAGACATCGACGCCGACCACTACGCAGGTGAGTGCCGTACCCTTTCCACCTGCCCCTGGCCCCTTGCCACCGTCGCAGTCCCTGTCCATCTGAGGCTCAAGTGCCAGTACGTCCATCAAAAGGGCTGAACGGTAGCGAAGACCAATTACAGTTACAGACGAATATATAGTGTAGTGTGTGCACATGGGCGGAGGTTACTGCGGGGTAGCCTTAATAACATAATTACAAACTCCTACGGAGGACGCCCACTTTAAAAGGCGGAAAACATTCAGTCCCCTACACAGAAAAAAATACAATCATCAGATAGGTTCAACAACTCTCAGGATTTTAAATAAAGGCATAAGGCGATTCAAGAGCTTATTGGGAAGAAGTACAAATTAATATCCTATCAACTCAATCGTATAAATAATGTAAACAAAATGCCGTGTCAAAACACCATAATATCGGGCACATTTTATTATTTGATTTAAATCTAGACAAAAACCCAAAAAATTCATATTTATGCACTCTCTTGAATAAATATGATATGAATGTCATATAAACTCAAATATTTAATAGAGGATCTATAATTATTTCCCTGGTTAAGAAACCCATTTTTTCTATTAAATAATGCTAGTATTTTTTTCCGTGTGGCAGTGACTAAGCGGCGAGAGAGCGGGAGATCCTGGCCCAATTGAGTTTTCTGACATGTCATGCCAAAGGATTTGGCCGGCAAGTTGTCATTACATGTTTAGCAGGTCGCAGTAGTGACGGGGCTGCCCCTTCTTTACCAGATCGCGTTGATGAACAAGGGCAGGACACACAAAAACAAACAGGACAAGACAGGTGGGGCAGCTGATCGAGCCAAAATGTCCTTAATGCGGAACAGCTGCCCGGCGAAAAGCTGCAAGGAATGCCGAGAATGGTCATGGAGCTGCCAAAGTTACGGGCTTTGTTCCTCCATCAGGTGGTCAGCTACCCAGGGGCAACACCAATTGATTAACAAAGCCCATTAAAACCCATGACTCTCGGTTCGCGACCATTGTGCGTTCTGTTCTCTTCAGGGGCACGTAAATCCGTGGACGATGCCTATTTGGCCCTGTGATTGATGTGGCGTTGCAGATGCGATGCGGGTGTTGAAGACCTGGCATTAACATTCGCCCGATAATAATACACCTCGTGCCGCGGCGATAATAATAGACTAAGTTTAAGCCAAACAACATCTCGATTGAGTGATGGAATGAAGGAGTGCTGGAGCCTACAAGAAAATTGCATAGTGGGCGGGATTCAAACCTCTGACACGGCAAATTGCTGACAGCATTCCTGTTGCCCCTTTTGTTTGGTACCTTTTCACTAGCCTTGGCGCTTTTATCTATCAAACATAAATAAAGACAAAGATCAGACTAGTTTGATTTTGGACAGGGAATTTTAAAAATTAATTTTTGCTAAGTTCACCAAAAGTCAAATCTACATACCTTCTAGAATTTATTGAAGTTCTTTAAAAACCATCCAAGTATTTGCTTAACTAATTGTAAAATTAAATTCTTAAAGTCTATCAATATTTACATATGTTTTCAATTTATGTTACATTAAGTGTCAACCAGTCACTTGACATCTGAAATGATTTGTTTAGTATTTCCCACAGAGATCCTTGCAAACACATTTCACGATTAATAAGGCTCCTCGCTCTTTCAATTAACTGCATCCTCAACAATTGAAAAAATAAATGTTTACACAGCTGCCGCTCAGTCCTTGGCTAAACACCGTTCTGCCACCTGCCCCATAAGACAACATTGCATAACCCACTCAGACAGTAAGGGGCTTTAAATCAATTAACAGCCACACGGATAAGTAACCGGAACCCAAAGAACCGAGGCAAACAGACTATCCACTCGTTAATGCGATGGATCAAAATATTTACGAATCCGCACTAATTCCCAATTGGGTGCAAATCAAATCAAATTGTAATCCAAAACGCTCTCGGCACCGGAGACAAGCCCGAGGGATGTATGGGGGGCCAGGTCGTCATCCTTGCTGTGTGCTGGTGATGGCAATGGTGATGATGATGTGTTAACAACATAATTATAGCCCAGAGCAAAGTGTTTGCTTCAGGGAAAAAAGGGGAGCGCACAACCCCTCGGCCGAGGGCAACCAACCACTCAAAACAAAACGGAAATGAAGCAAAACAACCCTCTGATGTGCTTAGTACCCGTTAACATTCCCATTCCCCTTCCCATTCTCATTCCGAATCGTTATTCGAATGAATAACAAGAACTGGCAACTGGTGTAGCAATGAAAAACGTATTGCAAATCAAATAAAATTAAATTGAGACGGTTTCGGTTTGCATTACGGGGGAGTTGCGTCAGGGGTTGTTTCTGCTTTCGATCGTCCTCAGCCAAATCCACAATTAGTTGGTCAAATAAAGCCGCAAAAGTGTTAAGCAATTTGCACTAATCAGAAGGTTAAGCTACTCCAGGTCTTTGCGGTTGAATTGAAACTGAGTGGGAGTGTTTGTGGGGTTGGTTGAGGTTTCCATGGGTTTTATAAAAATGTAAATAATTAAGTATGTGAAATGATAAAATGATATAGTAATATATAGATAGATAACAAATATCTGTGATTGTTAAAAGAGCTTTTCAGCTTATTTTTTAAAATTCTTTAGTCATTTTGGGACTTACTTTAAAAAGCTATTGCCAGTAATTAAGAGCTGCGCGCAGTAAGAACTGCCCATGGCATTCAGGGAAGGGTCTTCTTAGGCGGCGTTATTTCTTTTATTGCAATGGAAATTCAGGGCAACGACACAATCACATTTCTTATTTAACTTTCTTTCTAAATAGGCCACCCTGTCAGGTCAGATGGACAAGTTCGCCTTGGAGCGCAGCTCGTATCTCAGCAACTCGTCGCAGGCGAGTGCCGCTGCCTACAGCGCCTACCTGGATCCCAGTGTGCTGACCAAGGCCTACTTCGACTCCAAGATGTACCAGGATCGGGCGGCCAACTATGCCTTCGACATATCCAAGATCTACGGCGCCCAGCAGCACGCGGCCGCCCACCACCAGCAGCAGCAGCAACAGCAGCAGCAACAACAGCAGCAGCAGCAACAGCAGCAACAACTGCTGCTCAGTGGAGGCGGAGGAGGCGGGGGCAGTGCCAGCTCGCACAACAACAACAGCAGCAGCGGACTGGACGAGCGCGATGCCACGCCCCAGCTGGAGGCGGGCGGCAGCATTGTGGTCGAAGCCAAGCCGCACCTGCACTCGCCCAGCGACGTAGGCCTGGACTATGCCCAGTACGCCCAGCAGTACGGCGGCCAGTTGGCCACGGCAGCGGCGGCTGGTGGCGCTGTCGGGGGGGTTGGGGTGGTGGCCGGCGCCGGCGGCGGGTCCGGAGGTGGGGGCGGAGGCGGAGCCACAGCTGCAGACTTCCGGCGACCGCTGACGGTGATCTTCTGACCACCATCTTCCAATGGCAGCGAGGAGCTAAACTTGTCCATGACCTAGGAAAAGCTCACAACAAAAGTGGCAAGGCAAGCAAATTGAAAACCCGACCTACGCTTTCAATTTCGATCAATTTGGGCGAAGCTTCCAAGTAACTTAATGATTAGTTCAGTTTAAGCGCAGTTAAAGAAAATTGTTCTGTTCAGTTGGACTTTCTTAAAATCTTTTAAAACCGACTTTGAATTGTCCAAATGAAATTAAATAGGCATTAACATACGCTTTTTGAATATTAATCATGATTTTCATTTTAAGCTAAAATAGACGAATTAAAGAAAGGAAATTTCAAATACAAGAAACTGACAGTTGCACTTTTAAAAATGTGCAGCAAGAACAATATGTCACAAATTTCTATTTCCCCTTATCTGATTGAAATTGAAAGCCTTAACAGGGTATAACGAATACAACCGAAACGCGAGATTAAAGTTTAACGTAGCCAACATTTGCAAGTAAGTCTCCAGTTGTAAACTAACCGTAAGCTTTGTTAACTTAGAGGGAGGAAGCAGCCACAGAGAAAAGGAAAGAAGACGGAGATAGGAAAAGAATAAGCAAGGCAAAACCACTTAGCGAAAAAAAACAACAAAATTTCAACAAAAACAAACAACAACGAGCGGTGCAATTTTTTATGTTTTAAACGCAGATCGAAGTGCATAGCATAAATTTAAACTTAAATTTAAAATGTATTTAAATTCTACACTAAAACACACAAAACAAAAAACACAAAAAATATATACATCAGAATAAAAACAAACAATCGGGAAAATCAAAAATAAAAGACACGTTGTCATAAGCAGCAAAATGGCATTTTTTTATTGGAGTTTTGCTTTGTTAAAAATTGTGCAACTTATAGGTAAGTCCTCGGATACTGATAAAGTCAGTGGTGCATCCCTACAGAAACTGCTGTATTTCCAATATATGTTTTTATGTAAGGACAAATGTTCAATTAGACTGCAATAGCGCGAAGAATTTAACAGCAAGTCAAAGGAAAAATCCATAAAAGTATGCTACACAATTTGCATTTCGAAATATACTTAAATTCAGGATACTCTTTTACATTACATCGCATAGCATGCTTTTTGGGTGCAGGAAAAATTGAAATTAAATACTAAATTAAAATACTAACTAGTATCACTACTTAAATATTATAATGTCATTTTTTGATTGAAATTTTCTTGGGAAATGTGAAAAGAACAACGATTCGATTTTTAATTAATTTTAAGCCCACCGTCGTTGAGAGGGACAGGAAGTGAGAGCGAGTAATTGCTCGTTGTGTCCTTAAATTGGGGTGTGTGGGTGGCAAAAGCCAAGAGCGCCGAACACTTCCTAACGAAGGCAACTTCCGGCCAATCAGGTTGACAAAATTCACTAGAGCGAGCTGAGATTGCTCAAGAGCCGAAGCAACTCAACGCTCAAGTTTAAGCCCTGGCGAAATTACCGTTGGCCACTAATTAATGGGAGCCCAAGTCAAGTTGAGGTGCAAAAATCCAAGTAAATTTAATTAATTTTACGCTCTCTTTAGCGCCGGCAATTAGCGTTAATTGTGGGGGTCTGTTGTGAGGTAGGTTAATTCCAAGCAGAGTTGCCGTTTTGGATGCTATCTGCAGAATCGTTAAATATTTTTGTGTTTTCCTAGTTATATATTTCAGTAGCTCCGTCATATATGTTAATAATAAATTAGTCCAAGGGGGTGAACAATTTAATAATAGACCCAAGCTAAAAGCAATTCAAGTGCCAACGATTTTTACACTGTTGATAAGAATTTATGTTTATTTTATTTTATTCAGCTTAAAGTCGTTCAAAAAGTATCCTCAAGTACTAACCTACAACCTACACTAAATTTGTCCAAATAAAATTACTAAATTATTTTTTTAATTAATTATGAAAAAGGTGGGCAACAAAATGTAAACTTTGATTAAAAATTACAAAAAAATATATATATTAGTTTATAAAAATTGTTCAACCAAATTGTTTAAATGTGCTATTATATGACATTTTAATTAATCAACAAACTCAAGCCGTTTTGCAACAACAAATTAAAACATAACGAGCAAACGTTTAGTGTTGGTCAACGATTTGCTTGCTCTGCTCTCAGACAAGCAGTGCAGCAGTCGAAACAGTTTCACACTGCTTATCATAGTTCTCAAAATGGCCGTTAGAAAGTGTTCAGGTGCAAGATAAATGGTTAAAAACTTGGATAAAAGAAGTGCTCTCACCAAGCAGTGTAAAGATGGTGGAAAACTTTGGTTGCAACCAATTTGGAGGAAGCAGTGCTCCTTAACTGCTTTCTTATAATTGGTAGCAAAGTTTTTCACCTTTATTTGCACTGTTTTGCCGACAGCCAAAGTTGTCATAGCCAAGTTGTCATCATGACCTTGAAATATTTATAATTTCTAGGGTATCAGGGTCTTTCCGTTTGATTAAAAGCACAAAGACGAACAAATGATTTAACATTTTAAACAGAATTTATTTATCTAATATATCTTATGTTCTAAAATATCTAATTTAAAATTTTGTCAACGTAATGATTAAAATTAATGAAAAAAAAAATTATATATATCTATTTTTATTTTGATGGAGAATAAAGGTATGATAGCCTTAAAAAGGACCGCAATACGTTATTTGCGCGGTCAGGCTTCGTCCTGCAAGTCTTAAAGAATTTTTAGTAAGGCTGGCCAAATAATATCGGACTCATCCAGAGTGCGCTGAAACCGAATATCGTTGATTAACTGCTATTTATAAAAAAAAAACTGATAATTATCACATTATAATAATAATAATAATAATTATTTTTAAAATATGTATCCTGATCTCACATCCCTAATATCACATTCAGGATTAATATTTTATTTTTTTTTTAAGTTACTCAACAGCTCGAAGGCTTTGTCGTTTAAAAACGGGTTAACGCAATCTCCTTAAGTTTCATTAGGATTAATAGGTTTTTAAAAGAAAAAACAGAAAAGGTACGATATATCGCGATATATCTATGTTTTCAAGTATCGATATTGAGAGTACCGATGTATTTCAATATCGATTCATTTACAGCTCTAGGGCAACACCATTTGAACCAACTTGTTCTTTGAGAGTTGGACTATCTTCAGGTCTGGACCATGATGAAATAACATAAGGTGGTCTCGTCGGCAACAGACATCCACTTATTGTATGCTTGCAATAAGTGCGAGTGAACGGAACATAGTAAACTGAGTGTGAATGAGGCGGCAATGTGATTGTTAATTAACCCTTAGCATATCAGTAGGCTTTGAATATGCCACTTATAATAAAAAGACGAGATTTTTTTTAAAGATGTTATTTCATCATGGTCTGGACGACACAGTTATTTAAGATTAATAAATCGGCCGTTGTGCCAGTAACTGATCTGCGGCAGTTGTGGCATTTATGGCTTTACATCCTGCTGAAAATGAGGCCTTTTTGCACCGATCGCCAGCAGGTACGGCACTAGTTGCGCTTCATAGCCTGCTTCACCGCGCGCTCGTCAGCAGGTCCACCTCCGAAAAAAGCTCCTCCTTTGGCTGCTGCAGTTGCTGCTCCTGATCCTCCTTTTGCTCTTCCTATTTTTTTTTTTGTAGGCGTTTCACCACTGCCTTTGGCGAAGAAGAAATAGATATTCATAAATAGCTGTACATTTAAAACTAACAAGATATTTTTTACCTTGGATAATCTTCTCCAGTTTATTGGGTCTTTGAGCTCGCCATTAAAATTCGCGCAACCGAATTTGCATAGCTCTATTTGAAGGTCGAACAAAATCCAACGAAAAAATCAATAAGCGGAAAACACAATATAAAAACGAGAAAGGAAGCTAACTTCGGTAAACCGAAGTTTATATACCCTTGCAGTCTGCAATTGGATCATTGAAAATCGAACCAGTAATATTAAAAAAATTTCGAATTTTGTAAATTTTACATTTTACATGTAGAAATTTACATTTTCATATAAATCGACCGGACGCTTCTATGGCAGCTATATAATATAGTTGTCCGATCTTAATGAAATTAAAACCGTAATTTTAGAACCATAGGAAACTGCCATATCTCAAAATTTATAGAAATACGTTTAAAAACAGAGAAGTTAAAATTTTGTTTACATTAATTTCGCCATCATTCCTTTGGCAGCTATAGGATATAGTAGTCCGATTTCGGCCGTTCCAACATACATATATACTGCGTGCTAAAGAAATAAGACTATGCTGAAAATTTCAGCCCGATATCTCAAAAACTGAGAGACTAGTTCGACAGACAGACAGACGGACATCGCTAGATCGAATCGGCTGGTGATGCTGATCAAGAATATATATACTTTATGGGGTCGGAGATGCCTCCTTCACTGCGTTGCAAATATCATTACAAAATTATAATACCCTCGCAAGGGTATAAAAAGAACGAAAAGGGAAAGAAGGAGAACTTTGTGGTATTTCGTTGGGATGGGTACTGACCCACCCAGGGATGGTCCTCAACGTTCTAATTCGCTTTTATTCATGCGTGGCCGTGGAAATTCGTGTACTCGCACCGTCGCTGCTCTGCTCCTGAGGAAATTCTTGCTGAGCGCTCAGTAGAAAAAATCACTATATGAATTTTCAGCTCCCCAGAGAGCATGAAAATCTGGTAGTCTGGGGTATACATAATTCAATATAGAAAGAAATTATTTTAAATTTTTTTTTTTTTTTTTTTCAATTTAAAAAATGTTAGTACTAGCCTTTAGCGCTCACTTTGTACACCCTAATAGAAAAATATTTAGAGCTTCGCTGTTTTTTAACATATTTTATATAATTATATATATTTTAAATTTTAATTTTAATGTCACCACCCGGGTGACATCCACCAGTGGCTGCCGCAGCTGAGACATCAAATCCACCATCAACTGCTCCACAAGAACCACAAGTAGCTAATCCACCAGCTGGTGTGGCGGGACTATCCGCAATTTCGCAATCACAGAATGTGGCGAATAGCGTAAATATGTTTAGCTCCAATGGGCAATTTTTTTTTACAACCGCATACAGTAAAATTTAAAAGTAAAGTAAAAAGATAAAAAAAGAGAAAAGATATTTTTTTGTTAGGTAAAGTTCTCGTCAAAAATAAACACATAAGTTGCATACCTAATTGTAATACAAACGATTAATAAAGATCGCGAACGGCGGATGCAATTGCCCATTATAAATACCACTTTAATTTCATTAAGATCGGACTGTTATATCATATAGCTGTCATTGGATCAATCGTTAAATTTATATTCAAATTTTAATTTCTTGTGTCCATTTCAGATGGATAATCGGTATAATTTCTACCGTCGGCGTGGTTAAAGGCCGATACGGCCTCACCAGCCACATCAACGGCGGGTGGTGGTCCGGCATTAATTCGAATGCCGGCTGGTGCAGGCGGACCACCACCCACCGTTGATGTGGCTGCCGGACCACCAGCCGTCCTTCCAGTCGCTGCCGGACCACCAGCCGTCCTTTTTTGAGAGGCTGCCGGTGGTATCCCTAATAGGTGTTTACTGTTATTTTTGTTTTTTTCTTAAAGTGGTATTATCACTGCTCTTTAAGTTAAGGGTTTTTATTTAAGTGGTATTCAAAATAATAAAAAAACCTAAATTCTATTTTTTAAAAGAAAAAATTATTTTTGGGCCTGGTTGTGTTAGCCCGACCCATTCATCATCCTTACTGGGGTCCAGTAAGAAAATCTTCTTTTCTGATGGCTGATCACTGATCATCATACGCAATAAAATAATTTATTTGAGACATTGTCTAAGATACTGTTGTCCGTCATGCCCACCCCAGTAGACGGGAGGCTGGCTAGCCGAAAAACCGACTGGCTGGCATTCTGCATTGCAATTGGCGTTGCGTAGATGGGTGCCGCCGGTGTGACTGGGTAGGCTAGCGAGTGCCCGGTAATTCCAAAATGATACCACTCTGCCCATTTAACACGGAGACAATTCTTATCAGTGTCCTGGATCTGAAAACATTCATTTGGTCACCCATGCCGAAGACTGTTATACTAGAAACTAATTATACTTGAAACTTATATGTAAAATATATTTAAATATATATGAAATTCTGAGTTGTTGTATTGTCTAAGAAAGTTAATTACTTTCCTTAATTTTCCGACTTTCTTTTCGTCTATTTAATTCACACAACCTTAAGAAGTACTACCTATACATTAATTTAAATAAAGAGAAAGAGAAATATTAAACAAGCCAAGCTATAAACCTCCGTCGTTCTAAGTGTAGGCCAAGAGCGAGTGCCAAGCGCGCTTGCACAGTCGCCGTCGCAGCCGAAGTCGGCCTTAAACACGAAAAAAATATGTTAAAAGTCTCGTGAGTAGGCGCCGAACATACTCTCACCCTCATCGCCACTGGACTCGTCGTTCATCATCGGGTGTGTTTTGGCGACAATATTCTTGAGGCGTGCTCCTTTGCTTTGTGCGTGTCATAGTCATTGGGATCCAGGAAGAAAGACTCAATACCTGTCTTGAACCGGGCAATGCCAGCAGGGACTCCGGCCCATGATACAACTACTTAATACGGTAATTGTATCATGCTCCGGCCCATAAGTAATTGTATCATGCTCCGGCCTCAAGGACCGCGGGTAGCGCTGGCGACGTCGTCTTTTCTGAAAAAGGAAATTGCATTTGAAATTTTGGCGGCATTTTTGTAATTCCCACCACGGCTTCGGCCTGTGCAACCGCCTGTGTTTAAGATCATGCTGCCTCATCATCCGCAACAACGTCGCTAAGTATTCACATCATCCAAATGATATTCCTTTTTTTAGTTAAAAAATGTATTTAATTGAAAATAATAATCTTTTTTTAAAGAATATATACTCTAGATTTTACTCAATTCGGGTTTTCAGGAATTCTATTTACTTTAAAAGACAAATCACAAGTTAAATACAGAAAACTTTGTGCTGTTTTATCAGCGCACGCCTTAAAAATCAAAAATTCCCCAAATGAAAAAACCCTGCTGAGCAAAGAGCATAGAATTCTATATGGCGCAGAGCAGCGAACGACTCAGGTACCTGAATCTCCCGCTTACCGCTTGCTGAACTGGGGAGCATCCCTAATATCCTTCCCGTTACACAGAGAATTCTATCTGAATTCGGTCACCAAATGAAGCAAAGTCCGACTGGGCAGGCGCCTTACCTTGCTCCCGTCCTGTTGCTGGCATGTATATCGCTACAGTCGACTGTGTTCGACTGTTTAAATTTGTACATACACTATAATAGTCTACTTTGAGACTTCGTAAAATAAATCGCTTCTCGAATTAACTCCCGACCTAAACAATTTAATGTCATACTTAAATATGAATGATACATTTTATAGGAACACATAAAAACCCGCTCGATCGGCGTCAAAAAATGAATTATGTTATTTTTTGTAATTTCTTGCTATATTTTTTGTCATTTCTTCTGTAGTTGACGCCATTATATCGCACGGCCATGGCTCAAATGCGCCACCTGTCGGCTACAGCTTGCAACAGCAGTGCCTAAGGGCGGTGTGTTAAAATTCGAACCTTATTGCTAATATCTCCCATGTTTATCATCTGATTTTACTGAAATTTTCAGGAAACGTCCGCTCTATCTTAATAATTTATTGAATCTATTAACTTTAGCCCGAAAATAACGAGTATAGCTTATTTTACGTTTTTTATGATTTTTTAGGGCTGAAGTGGGCGTGGCCAAGTGCTTTTAAAATGGTGACCGAGCACCAAATGAACCCAATAACATCCCGTAATGTTATGCACTACGTCGGGTAAAAATATTATTTTGAGAAGAATAGCCTTATTACATTTTTAAAAAATAAGAAGCTATTCCTCAAAATGGATATTGCCTCCAGGCATAACAAAGGTGTATTGGGCGTCAATTTGCTCTATTATCGGGATCGCAAGATCAAAGTCAAGACCTTGTCTGTAATTGAGGTCCATCAAAGGCACAATCGAAAATATTTTGCAAGAATTTTAAGTTACCAAGCAACAGTTATACACAATCACCTCCGACAATGGAAGGAATATTTTAAAGACGATTGAATTCTTAAATGATGATATTGATGATGAGCTGAATGAAGAACATTTGCAATATCCTCTATAAGATGTGCTGCGATAAGGCTTAAGATAGTTTATTAATTTAAGTTACATATAATAACGTAACATTTAGACAATTTTTCTAAAAATGTTATATATGAAAATATGTCCCGTGGCCCCTCCAAAAAAAGTTGATCTGCGGTATACATCCTAAGGCTGCGTACTCACCAGCGGTAAAATGTAGCAACCAAATGAGTGCGAGCAAGAGCCAAATACACTTTTTCGGCCCCTCTTAGCTAGGTCGGTACAGAGATGAGCTAAGAGAAATACTAGAATACACTAGAATATCGCGGTAGATATTTAAATCGGCTGAGTCTTCGCAAGTGTGGCGCGAGAGGTTGGAAATATCTGATAATTCCCCGCGACCCTTGCGAAATGGAGGCAATAGGAACAGCTCGTCCTCGCCGGCGGCATCGGGTGTTGGCCCCACGGCGTTGGAAATTGGTTCGTTTTGCAGTGTTTAATTTTAATTGTAAGCAAACACAGCTGACAGTATGGCCGTTCGACCGTTTCGTGTGGATTAAGGTCGTCTGGTTGAGAGTGTCCTCCGCGCCTAGTCGGCAGGGACGAGGCCTGCCACCATTCTTGATTTTGGCTACTGGCCGTGGTTGCGGAATTCTCTTATTTGGCCTTGAGTTCAATTGGGACCTGGCTGCGCTTCCTCGAATATGCGGTTGGGTTCTTCATTGCCGCTTTGCGCTTGCGGGCCGCGGCGCATGGCTTGGCTTTTGGCGACTTTTTTGCCACACGAGTTTTCGGTTTTGCGTTTTTCGCCTTTGGTGGCATTATGAAAGAAATTAACAAAAATTTACTGAAAATATTAGAAAACTTAAAATTTTGTTCTGTAGATTTTGTTAAAATATTTTTTATTTTAAGGTCAAGATCCCATACAATTGGATCTTTAATTGTATTGTATTATTGATAGGTGGCCATCACAGAACAATTTCCACAGGCTTGTCTTCAGTTGGGTACAGTTGCAAGATTTCCTAAGGGGGTAACCGTTTCAGAGTTTCCACAAAATTGTGGTGGCTCGTGTTAACCGTGGACAGCACTGTGGGTGAGCTTGGGTACGATCGGCTTGGTCCGATCCCGAGGGCAAGTAATTACGCATGTGTATTTTCAAAAAAAAAATTGCATTTGGCATTTACTTTAATTTCACGTTTTCTCTCTTTTGTTAATGGATATAGAGTCAGTGCTCTTGTATGTTCTCCCAACCGAAATAATACTATTTAAATTTACACATAATACAAAATATACACATAGCAAACAATTTCAAACCATCAGAGTTCAGCATCTCTCTTTGCCTGCTTCATAGCCAATATGTGATCTTTAAGGAACTTTATCTCCTTTGCAAGGCACTCACAATTTTCGCAAGACGAGCCCGGTGCGGAGGACGAAGGCTGTTCATTGTTGTTCATGTTCTGGTTTTGCCTCTCGTAATCTTTTCCGTAATGGTGTCCAAGTACAGAGAATTTCCCTGTTTTAAATCCTTGTTCTTTTGCAGCAGTATGTCCAATAGATTAGCTGACGAGCTCTGGAAGTCCAGTAGCTCTTCGTCGCGCTCTTTGAGGGTCTTCACCAGCGCCCTATTTTCCTTCTTAAGGTTCAGCACTGCCAGCTCCAGCTCGAGGAACTTATTCTCGGGGTCCTTAGGCATAGTCGACATCGTTGTGGTCACGTTCTTCGTCGTCGGTCTGTGCTGAGTGCCTACGTGTGATGACCTCTTCCGCCCTGGTCGTTTATGAATTTTCCCAGTAGAGTCGCGGACGAGTGGACTGAGTCGGTTAGGGACAGGTGCGGCGACGGCGACGGCGGTGGTGTGGCAGGGTCATCAGAAGGGTTATCATCGGTGGTGCCGATGGGTCGCGACATCAGATCAGAAATTCTCTAAATTCAAGGCTACCGAGATGCTTTTCACTTTATTTTATTTCGAAAGCGCTTTCTGCTCACTCGACTCGAAGCTCCATTTAAAGCTGGAAAATGGTAGCTATATAAGAAGCAAAACTATCCAACATCTTGTGGATTATATGGCGACACCTATAAAATCAGAAATAATCAAGAAACTAACCCAGAAGCTAACTTAAAGATGCCCTTGCAGTTGGCGATTCGATCCAACGGATCCTCTAAATATAAAATAGACATAACTGGTGGTGATGAAGTGTTGATATTTGCTAGAAAGAAAGATGTATGAAAAAGAGCATTATTTTGTTTCAAGAATCTCCAGCTGCAATTGCAAACATAATGCAGTCCCAGATCTACCGACTTGGTACCATCTAGTTCTTACCTGCGAGGATGGATTACCTTCCTTTTCTTCCTGGAGTCTCCTGCAATTTACCACGTGCTAAAGCTAGTTTTGGGGAAATCATCGAGTGTACACCAAAAAAAAAAAAAAACAAGAGCTTAAACTGAATACGAGTTTAAACTTAATAAAAATGGTAATACAACTATCACTTTAAATTTTACTCACTTCGAGTTTCCACCAAAAAAATGTCGCCCTGAATACTGAGCGCACGGCAGTCACTGCCGGACAGGACACTGCAGTGTCCTCTCAGCGGGAAAATTTTACTGAGGTCCTCGTTTTCGATATACTGAAGCTTTTCAAAGGTATATCCGCAAGCTATGATTTAATAATTATTTAATTAACAAAACAATTGTGGAAAGCTGACATACCGGTCAAATATGAATTGCATATGGATGGATGGATTACCTTCCTTTTCTTCCTGGAGTCTCCTGCAATTTACCACGTGCTAAAGCTAGTTTAGTGTACACCCAAAAAAATAAAACAAGGGCTTATCCTTCTTAGCCATCTTGTAAATGTTTGAGTTCTTGGGAGCTCACCTGAAGCTTGGCTGATAATCTTGCCACAGCTCGAAGAGAGCCTCTAGAACCCCATTTTTCCAAACAAATCTTTTATCTTTTATCATTTACATTTACATTTATTTAATTTTGGTACGTGATCTTTGCTGCTTAAATCTAATCTAAATCTACTGTTTATATACAATTTGTATTTAGAGGTGAATGTGTGTTATGTACAGATGTGTTAGTTTGTGGGTTTAGGGGCAGCAGCCCTAAGATAGTTTAGTTAGGGGAGGGTTATGTTGACTGGTTATTGGAGGGTGCGGGACGGCAGTTGCCCGAATGTTGTTCGTTTTAATCTTCTTCTTGTTGTTGATTTGGTAGCTCTCCTTGCAAGGCGGTTGGGGTGAGCTTTAAGGCGGGTTTTGTGGGCCCTTGCCAGCCGATTTATTGTGTCACCGACCATTTCAATTTCAAGATCCTTGTGTATATCTGTGTTTCTGATGTACCATTCAGCTTGAGAGATGTGTCTCAGGAACTTAGCCTGGAAAGCTCTGACCTTGTTGAGATGTGTTTTGGTTGCCACTCCATAAATGGCCAGCCCATAGTGCCAAATTGGCGCCAGTATAGCAGTGTATATCTTTTTCTTATTTACCAGGCTGAGCTTCGATTTCGCTTTGGTTAGCCAGTGGAGTCTGCGAGCAGCTGCCTCTAGTTTTGAGCGCGTTTTCTTCAAGTGGGACGCAAACGTGAGCCTCCTGTCAAACGTGACCCCCAAATAGGTATGCTCCCTAAGCTGAGGGATCAACTGGCCATGCAGGAATACACCAGGCGAGGAGTCTTTTCTGTTAGCGAAGGGGACTATAGCACATTTTTCGGGATTAATCGAGATGTTCCACCTGCATGCCCAGTTCTCGTACCTTTTCAGCAGCAACTGCAGATCATCGGTGGCTTCATAGATGCAGCTAGACCTGGCCAGAACTGCAGTGTCATCTGTATAGGTAGCTATACATATTTCACTCTGCGCATGACCAGCTTCAAGGGGGGCATCATGAGCAAAGAGGTTGTACAGAATGGGGCCTAGAACGCTCCCCTGAGGCACGCCTGCTGCAATCGGTCTGGCTGAGGAGGAGATCCCGTCCTGGACTACCCGAAAGGATCTTTCTTGGAGGAAGCTGGCGAACAGTTAATTATGTTTTTGATTTTGTGGCTAATGGCGATAGTTGTGTGATAGACCGAAAATCGATAAGTTATCAATCAAAACTAGTGAAATCGAAATGAACTCAACATTTTTCCACCACTTTCATGTCTGTTTGAAGCTATTTAGTATCAAGGTGTACTTTTTAGTACTATTTGGTATCAGTTTGACATTTTTCAGTTTCAAATTGATAGTAAAATATTTATGTCAGCTGTAGATTCAAATTCAACTGTTCCCCCATCATTACTTTAGTTTCCAATTTATTAATTATTTACAACATAGATGGGCACCACGATAGAATGTCGGAGCCAGACAACAAAAACCATTTTAAAATCTTTCGATTTAAAAAAACGCTGGAAAAAAGCTGATTTCAAATTAAAAACAGCTAGAATTCCCGCTTCCCGCTGTTTCTAAAATATGCCCGCTAGTCAAGTATATATAAAGCTGAAAATGACGAAAAAAAAACTGATTTGGCAACACTGGTACCGACCTTGCTAAGAGGAGCCAAAAAAGTGTATTTTTCTCGCTCGCACTCATTTGGTTGCTAAATGTTAGCGCGTTAATTTTTTTTAAATTGAAATAAAACACATGAGCAAACAAATTAGACTTTTAATTTTTATTTCAGACTTAAAATGTTTTCTTTAAAAGAGAAAAAATGTTTTTTGAAGTGAAACATCTCTAGGATTTTCGGGGACCGAGTCAGGATCGTCACGAAAATCGGCGAGTGGCCCCCATCATCGCTCCCCGTTTTGCTTGCAAATAACTGTTACAGCTTGCAATCTCGCTCTTACGCATGGGCAATTTTGTATCACGCAACGGTGGATAATAACTAGTGCTGACAGAATTTTAGCGGAAAATAGCTAATTCTAATGAAAAAGTTAAAAAAAACTAACAAAATTAAAAATATATAAGAAAATTGTATTAATTAATTATAGGCAATTACTTAATATATTTCCCAGGTGTAGATTTTATGGTAAAAATAACCATTTCAAATAAAGAATACATTATTGTATATAACCAATTGATATAAATTATGATTTTATTTTAATATATTTATTATATACAACTAGCAAACCCGGCGAACTCCGTTTCGCCACCATCGAAGCCATCGTTTTATGTAACATTTCGTTTGGTGATTAAAAGATAAAGAACATTTTTTTTTGTTTTATAAATGAAAAGAAAACATATTATTTCATTTCACAACAGTAATGAATTCATTTCGATTACAAAAATGAAGTGTTATTTAGTTAAACTTCTCTAAGTAAATGAAAGTGAATCAAAAGTAAATACTGAATCGAAGCGTTATACGTTCCCGCAAATTATCCGTTTCATTGAAGTGCTCTTTGGTAAATCAATTTTTTGTTTTTTGGTCTGACGTTAACAAAAACAAAGCGGATGGTTTCCCAACTCGTTGACACGCAACGTGTAACTGCCCATGTGAAAAATAACAATTTTCTAAATTTATCCCGCAAACACTAAGCGATTTGCCTTGCGACTTGTTAATTGTCATTGCGAACGCAAGGCTAACTGGAAATTGCAATCGTTTGAAGTCAAACGGAAGATCAGTCGGAATCATTGGTATTTGAGGAATACGAGGTGTGCAAATAGTATCGCGAATTTTGTGTTTTTTCAAAAATTATTTATTTATTATTATCAAAGTAATTCCCATGAGATATTGTACATTTGTGCCAACGGTTTTTCCAATATTCGAAGCACTTCAAAAAATCATTTTTTTTATCTTGTTCAGCTTGTCCTTCTATGCCGCTTTCTTCGGTCTTGGTTCGTGCGGTAGCTTCCATTGAGATGATTGAGCTTTGGTTTCCACGTCATAACCTGGAGCAAAATTGTGTCGTTGCGGACAAAGTCCAACATCTCATTAGCAATGTTCACGCGATGCTGTTTTTGGTCGCAATTGAGCAATTTTGGACGAATTTCGCGGCAACCCGTCTCATGCCCAAATCATTGATAAAAATCGAATGGCTCGAGCCAATCGATATGTTTAGGTCCTCAGCAACTTCTATAACGGGGATTCGACCTGGCCAACGGGCCATTTTCTCCACTTCGGACGTCCGGCACGCTCTTCGTCGTTCACATCTTCTCGGCCTTCTGAGAACATTTTGTACCACCGATAAACGTTGCTTCGGTCCAAGGTAGCTTCTCCGTATGCCGTATGCCGTATGCCACAGTCAACATTCCGCCGGCATGCGTCAGTAAAAAGAAGATATACAGGCAGGCTCCGGTTTTCACTTTCACAAGATTCTCTCGTTTTCGTTTTCGAAAACGAGAATTGGTGCTCCCGTTTTCACTTTCACAAGACTTTTTCGTTTTCAAAAACGGTCAAGTTTTTTTTTGTCGAAAGGACAAAGGAAAAAAGGAAAAAAATAGTTGACTCCTTGGTCTATTGATGTTCATTTAACACTATCAGTAGATCAATCTAATTCGTATTTACTTTTTAAATAATTCTTTTCTGACCCCACATCGAATTTGGGAACAAATTATTTTGCAGTCGGCAACAGCAACTTTCGTTTTGGTTGACAGTGCTGCCGTACTGTTGGTGGAACAAAACAATTTGGTCTAAATGCTTCTAAAATTAAAAG
>VNKF01010561.1:0-16232 GCA_008044355.1 Drosophila lacteicornis
ACCACTAGCAACAAAACGTAAACAAGCGGAATAATTTAAATTTGGACGACATTAAACGGAAAGAATTGGTGGCACTGATGAACTCGCCACGACGCGGGGAGAGGCATCACCCATCTCCGGCGGACCGGAGTCTATTCCGGGCGGTTTGGCGACCGGCTCATCTCCCCCAGGTAAATACGCTTACTCAACGGCCATAATTTTTACGACATATGTATCTAATTACATGTACTTAAATATAGATATATAAATAATCAACATTTCATTTTCTTAGAGAGCAATGGTCACTCCGCCGAGGTAAAACCAGGACCTGGGCCAGGAATGCACTTGCGCCAAGTCCGCGAGATTTCCGCCAGGGAGAAGTTTGTTAAGTGCTATAGCCACAAGGTGGGCTTACCGGATACCCCCTTTGGTCACCTACGGTCCCTACTGGAGCTCCAAAAAGGACAATTAGGGTGGGCAAAAATACAAAATTTACATTGCTGAACTTCTACCTAACTAATCTCTATCTTTTTTTCAGGCCTGGGTTGCGCAAAAACCGGGCTCTGGTGCACGGAACTACGCGGACAAAATTAATTTATGAAAATATCACGGCGGGACGCCCAACAGAAGGGCAAATTTCAGATGGTGAGCGGCGGCGGCAAAGTGCGGCCAGTACCCACAGTACCCACACATGGCTAAAATGGGAGCCGGAGCGAAGCGTGGCTATACTGAGGCGGATTCGCTGGCGGCTGCCGGAAAATGGCAGATGTTGCCCAAGCCGCAGGTAAATTCACCATGCGCGGCTAATGGCTCGCAACAACAACAAAACACACGGCCGTGGCGCCGGTGGGATATGGGTGCAGTGCAATTCTGCACAGGAACGGGCTCACCAGTTGTCCTCCACTGACCCAGGCTGGTCAGGATTAGCAGGTCCGTGTCCACAACACAAATCCCAGGAAAATGGCGGCACCCGAAGTTCTTGGCAGCTTTCACAAATTTCCAGTGAGTTTAAATCCCAAAATAAAAGGATCTCCGTGGCCAGTGCCAATCCAGTCACTGCCACGCTGAAACACACCACAACAAAAATTCTTTCCAATTCGAATTAGCTTCGAATTCACTCCTTTCTCCACGTTTTCTTAATTTCAAGGAAATCACACCACTTATATATTTGCTGGCTGCCGCTCCTCCGTATCTTTTCCTACTACCTCTGCTCCAACGCTTTTGCCTCCCTAAATGGGTTCGTTTCACTGACCGCGTTCCACCTTACGGGACTCTTTTTAGCGCTCAGTGCAACGGCCCATTTCAAGGGCAACCCTCAGAGAGAGCGATGTATGAGCGAGAAGGCGGTTCGCTTGCCCCTGCCTTCCGACATTTAGGTGGCGCCACCAGTTTAAAGCTTACTTATCGATACTTCCCCCCGACTATCACCTCTAACCTATAGGGCCACTTCAGCCGATTCCAACTCAAAATGCAACAACTTTTTGCGATGTATTCAATTAAGTTACTTATAATGTAAATGATTAAAGCTATACTATTTCTATACTATTCTATATCTATTTCTTTGTATATGGAATTTTCTATATTGTTGAACACCTGTTTTATACTTTGTTTTTCTTTATTTATGTGTTCTGTTATATTTGAGAATCGATCGAAGCATGATCTCATGACTTAGATTTTTGGCTTCTATGTTTAAATTGTTTTATAGTACAAATATTTTCGAAGATACAGACAAAATTAGAAAGTCACAAGTAAAACTGTTTTGTGAAACTTTAAACGCGTTTTTCTGAAAACTGTGTTTTTTCATTCGGTGACCACTATAACTCAAAAACCACTCGGTGGATATTGATGGCATTTGAATATTTTCTTGTTGGCATTAAAAACTAGTCTTCGATCGAAAAATATTGGTTTTTGCTAAAAATTAATTTTTTTCAAATAATTAACCTTTTATTTTTTATTGAAAATCAGAGTCTAAAGTTTCAAAAGCCGCCATTTTGTGCATTTAAAAAAAAAAAAAGCTTCGATTAAAGACAGGATTAATTATTAAAAAATAGGTATACTTTTGGTTTTTTAATCTTAGTTGATCTAGAAGGCTGCTGTGATGGTCACCGTGGGCACTATTCGCCAGAAAGGGTCAATCTAAGATGAGAATATTTAAACAAATAATAATTTTCTTCTTATTATTATATTTATTTTTTTTTTAATGAAGTTGTTGTAGTGCATGAAAACTCTGTATAATTTATTAAGTAATATAAACTTAATTACTGTAGAAAACAAATTTTTTGAAAATATACCTTTTTTTACGCTTCTGAATTCATCTACCCCCTTAACAATACTACTAGTAAAACAATCTGCCGTGTCCAAAAGTGGATACTGAAGGACATTTTGCATTTTTGCAATAAACTGTGCAATTACCGATACTAAAAAGACATGTACCCGTACCCCTAGGCGTAGCCTAAAACTTTTAATAAGAACCCTAATCTACAAAATCATAAAAACTTGAAAGATGTCTCTGATAGTCAAGTGATCGAACAAGCAATTGAGGAGCATCGACCAGCCTGAAGTAGCAACCAATTCACCATCAAAGAAGACCCTGGTTCAATAACGAAACAACAATTTCCTGTTAATCTATAACACCAAAACACGCCCGATATTATATATATATATATATATGCTTAATTCTACTTATCTTTTCAAACAAATAAATATCTCAACTCAGGAACGAGAGCTCTCAACGATGGAATAACAGAGGGTGAGTCAACGGGTAACTTTTCCCAATATTATCAGAAATATTTATATATATATANATATATATATATATATATCTATATATATATATATTTATATATATATAATACACAATTGACCAACCTTTCTAATAAACTTTTAGTGTGAACTTGGACCAACAAAAATGCATTGGTAGAAACCCATTTAAATGGGGGCATTTTTACGAATGGAAGACAGGGTCAAGAAAATTACATATTTGACGAACGACATGAACAACAGGGGATCGTATTGCACGGCCCGCGACGATCCAAAGGCGCACGAAGTTTGCGAATGGGGAGGGAAAACGGCCAACACATAGCCCGATTGTTTTCACGATCAAGCGTAAATCCGATTTCTTTTATTTTTTAGGCACATAAGTATTGTTCTGCTTACGTTTGGAGAGTATAGTGGCGTCCAAAGAACCCACCCCAAATCCGGCGAGCTCAGCTGCACAAATCGTGTCTGCTAACCGGGCGGCCATTTCCTAATGTGAGTGTTTGATTTGCCGTTATGATCGATGAAGGCTACTCCTAGATAAATGGTTGCTATTGGTTGTGTTCCGTTAATTTCATGTATGTGTAAGTAGACTTTTACGTATATCAACCTAAGGGAAGAAATAAGTAAATAAATAAGTATAAGGGCTTACAAAATTCAATACAGAAAAATTCATATTCCCACTCTTCCAAAAACATTTTAGTCAGTGCATATAATAAATTGCGCAGCGAGATCTTGCTTCGTTTTCATGTTTGATTGTTCTGAGAGTGATATTATATAAAAATGTTGGGTGTATGATATTGTTATATATTTGGTTAGATATAAGATATAGTCTTAGAATTGTAATAAAACTTAAAGCATTCTCCTAATATTGAAAACTTTTCGAGATTCTATAGTAGACAACTTTATTAAAAAAGTTAAAAATATGGCAGTTTGGCCCGATTGCTCCTAGAACAAGTATATGATATAGTTGTTCGATCTTAATAAAATTAAAATCGTAATTCTAAAATAGCAAAAAGTGGCTATATTTTGGAGTGGATGGTAATATGTTGAAAAACAACAAAGTTAACATTTTTTATGGATTTTTACGATTTTTATTTAAAAAAATTTAATTAGGTAACAAGCAAATTTGTCAAAGTTGGTACTTGATATTTGAATAACTAAATTATTTAATGAAAAAAAAATTGTTTTTTAATCTAAACAAATAAAATTTCACTATATATTGTAATTTTAAGATCTTTCTTTATACTTATTTTATTACTTTTAAAAATACATAATACAAGTTTTTTTTGCTACTCTGCTGATTTTGTAGTCGCTGTTTTGGCATTTTCGCCCCATTGTGCGCCGGTCACGGTCACTGCACTCTGTCTCTCTCGCCTCTGCTCCGCCTACACTGGCAAAACCCTGGGCCGCTAATAATTAATAATAATAATTAAATACGGCTGCTGAACCTATAAAACTAATAAACGCGACTTTTAATTAATTAACTATTACGACTAACGAGGTTAACTATTGCCGCGCTGCGTACCTTCGTGAGATTTAGCCGGCGCCCTTCGAAGGCCTTAATACTGCCCTTCATGGGCCTCCCTCTGCCTCTCGGTCTCCCTCTTTCCTGGCGTCGACGACTTTGTGACCTCGTCACAGGGTATTGGTTCGTCTTGGTTTATTTTGTATATTCTGGTTTGTGGCCGTCAGCCAATCGGGTACACAACAGGCGACCGAGTCACCTGCCGTAACTGTGTGCACCATTTGTAGTGCGACTATACCCTCCTAGGAAGCAGGTCCTTGGTCAGTCGACCGTGGATCGAGATGAATGGTAGTCGGGGGAGACCTGGGCAAGTATTAAAAATACCGCCCTTCAAGTCAGGCGTGTTACATGCCCGTGCCCGCTGACATTCGTTTCGCAGCTAAGGTGCTAAGCCAGCTGTGTTCAAACGGAGCCTTCCCATGGCCGGGCAACCCTGGGTCATAAGTGGCCTTGCCGTGGCTTTGCCT
The DNA here is from genome assembly GCA_008044355.1 of Drosophila lacteicornis. Lineage (NCBI taxonomy): Eukaryota > Metazoa > Arthropoda > Insecta > Diptera > Drosophilidae > Drosophila > Drosophila lacteicornis. Next base: position 4,732 of record VNKF01010561.1, read on the forward strand.
CCCCAAGCCCCAGACCTCCCTCTGGCTCACCGCGCTTTTCTGGTCGAGCAACGTCAGCGTTAATGATGAAAAGATGAACCCCCAACGCCGTGCTTCGGACCTCTTGGGAGAGATAAAACCCAAAAAACTGCCGGATGTAGACGAGGAGGAGCTGCTGAGACCGAGTACTCAGCATCTCAAGCTACTTCGGAGATCGACGAAGATGAGCTGCTGACGCCAAGTCCGGTTGTCCCAGCTCCGTTGAGACGCGAAGGGAGTGCAAGTAGCACTCCACAAACACGACCTAACATAGGTGCGGCCACGTTGGGCCCCACTGAAGAGAAATTGACCGGTGAAAAGGACGAGCCACTAAAGCACAAGAGTAGACGCGCGAGGGCAAACCGAGCCCGTTTCATTCTTAGCAATATCGCTTAGAATGAGGCTGACCTTGCAGACGAAGCGCGATTGTTCAAACGATGTGAGCGAGAGTGCGCCTAAAAGGGCCAGGGACGCTCAGGGGAAGGCCAGGGCAACCTCCATCGTGAAGAAGGCCAAGTCTGGTGGGTGGCCAGAGACAGTCTGGCTATGGCTCTGGTGGATGAACACCATGACGATGGACGACTGCTTGCAAAGAAGTGGGAGGAGATAGAGGCCAAGATGGCCGACATGGTAGCCGACAGGTTGGTTGCAATGCCGGGCGGCCCTATACCCTCCTTCGACTCTTCAGACATGGTCAGGGGTCACCGCGTAATTAGGTGCGACGAAGGCTATTCGAGGAGCTTCCTGGCGGAATGCGTTGCGAAGCTAACCGCCGCTGGGATGGCCATAAGATAAGGCTAGTCCACGCCAGGGAGATTCCGAGGAGACCCAGAGCCCGCATCTGGTTGCCAAATGGGCAAACTGATCACGCAAGGCTAATCACTGTGGACGGCAGTCCACGTAGTGACGATGAGCACCGAGACTGTGGTGCGCAAGGAGACTACTATATACAGCCGTAGAATTGAAAATCTGTTACGATAGTCCGATCAGAAACCTCTTTGAAACTGCATACTAAGATTTTTCAAAAACGGATTAGTTTAGGAGAAATTAGAGTGAAAGTGCGAAATTGAAAATTTTGGAAATTGGAGCTATTGGGGCTGGTGAAGAATAAATTTTAAAAAAATGTATGTTGTTGTGAAATAGCTTTAAATACTCGTCGAATGACACCTCGATCATCCTGATCCGATACTGCGTTCAAAAGATATTCAATAAACAAGATTTTAACGGCCTTTCCGAAATGAAAACGTTTGTCCTGTTGTTTGTCTGTCTGTGTATTTTTTGGTTTTAGAGTCCTGGAACCACTTTTGTTATAATTAACTGCTCGAGCTGAACATTTTTTGTTGTCTGTCTGTATGTGTGTCTGTCGTTTTTTTCTGTCCTGGAAGAGTCCTGGAACTACTTTTATTTTATTAAACAGCTCGAGCTGAACATTTTTTGTTCTACGACTTTTTGGGGTTTCCGCTAGTTTTTCGGGAAAACAGCTAAAAAAGCCTGGTTTCCCGCGCCCATAACTTCTAAACGACTAAAGCTACAGAAACGTGCTATATGTCGTTTAAAAGGTATTTTGAAGTGATAATAGCTTAGCCTTGACATAATTTATCTTAATATAATATTTAAGATTTTATAATTAAAATTAATATTTATATTTGTTTTTTTTTCGTTTTTGAAGTTTTCTTAAAAATGGCTCTAACGATTTCGATAGTCACACAAGGCCATAGAGCCCTTGAGATTGCTCACCTTTTGGTGTATAACACATATCTGGCAAAAATTCGCTTACTCGAGATATTACTCATTAATATTAGTAGCAAGGGTCCCATATACCTAACCTTTTACATGCACTATACATACATTTATGTAAAAAATCATATAGAGTAATAAAAGACGTGCATAATGCAATAAAATTTAAAACCATTCAATGAAATTTAATATAATTTAAATTTAAAATAAATCATTGTAATTTTTTTTTTTAATTTAATCTAATTGTTGTGTTTTCCACTACTTTGGCGGGAAAAAAAGAAATTTTTCGCGCCCATAACTTCTGAACGACTAAAGTTACAGAAACGTGCTATATGTCGTTGGAAAAGTATTTTGATATGATAATTACTTTGCACTGACAAAATTTTTCTAAATATTATAATTAAGAATTTAGAATTAAATTTTTTTTTTTTCGATTTTTATAGTAACTTCAGGCCGTATAGCCTTTGAGATATTTCGGGGTACAACACATATCTCAGAAAATTCGTTTTCTCTTAAAAATTAGTAAATAAATATAGCTAACTTCTTATATGCATTTTTTTGTGATTTTTTCCCATTTGAGATTCAAAAAAAAACTTATAACATATAAAAAAACTTAAAAAATGAGATTAAAGTGACGATGCCACATTCAACTTCAAAAAGGTCTGATACCAAATTTTGTGACGATTAATAGTTATTTAAACAAAAATATTTAAAAAGTTCTTAATTAGTTTCAAAATCGGCACGCTGCCAGTTTTGCCTGTTTAAATTGTTCAGCTAAGTGCCGATTTTAATGGGTATATATTTTTCGAGCTCTCGCTACCTATAAATAAACCGGTACCGAGGCGTAATCCCCGCAATACAAACTGGGACAAATTCATCGAAATTGACCATTCTAAGGTCAGGACCAAGAAGATCAAGATACAGTCAGCCCCGAGGGCACTCAACAAAGATGTCGAGTACCTAACCAACATCCTTAATATCGCCTTTAACAAGACATGTAAAGCTTCATTCTCGAAGAAGAAATACCCACCATGGTGGACTAAGGACCTTAGCGAACTCAGGAAAAGATCGCGTAAGTCCTTTAACACAAGGTACCAAGGAATGGGCACCATATAAAGAAGCACAAAAATCATACAAGAGCGCAGTATACGAAGCCAAGAAGGAGTCTACTGCGGGAAAATAGAGGGTATAAAGGATACTGCAAGATTGAGCAAGATCCTTGCAAAAGGGCACGCAAGCCCAACACTTCCCGGGTAACCTACGAGAGTACTCGGAACCCGAAGAACTTTAGGTCAGAACTCGCGCAAACAACAACGGGAGACTTCATCACCATCGAAAGGATTCAAAACCCGGGCCCGAATGGCATAATACCGGCAATGCTACAATCAGCTAAGACAAGAATTAGTGGGTGGCTTAAGGCCAAGCCTCGCATCAAGCTGACTTACACACCGCTCCTATGGAGGGAAGCTAAAGTTATATTCATATCCAAACCAGGAAGGAGGTGGCATATCCTAGCAAAGGAATATTGGCCGATAAGCCTAACCTCCTTCCTCCTGAAGACAATGGAAAGACTACCGGATGTTTACCTACGGGAAAAGTCTGAGAGAAATCACTTTTGAAATGCGCAGCACGCATACCGGAAAGGAAGATCTACCGAGACAGACAGACTACGAGAAGATAGATAGATCTCTAGAATACAAGCAGTACACGATGGCCACCTTCCTGGACATAGAAGGTGCGTTTAACAACTTGAACGCCGACTAGGCTCCCTCAACTCGATCGGCATTGAGAGAGGCATCAGAAAATGGATTGGTGCTATGTTGAAGAGCAGGACGATAATAGCTGAACTAATTGGCACTCACCTCACGCTGGTAGTGAGGAGATGCACACCTTAGGGCGGGGTTTTATCGCCCCTGCTCTGGCTGATAAATATTAACAACATATTGAAAGAACTCAATATGGGAAGAGTCAAAGCAGTAGCATACGCAGACCAGGACCATACCATATCAGGACCATACCTCGACGTGATCAGCAAAATAATAACGGATGCCCAAGACCGTCTAAACAAGTGGGCGAAGTCCTGTGGATTAGGCATCAACCCCAGCAAAACAGAACTAATGCTCTTCACAAGAAGAACAAATATACCACCAGCATGCCCAAAATTGACGGCATTGAGCTGCAACTATCAGAGCAGTCGAAGTATCTAAGAGTAATACTGTACTCTGCCGCGCAGAGTGCGATGAGACTGAAAGCAAACAACTGCTGGAAGGAACACCGCATAGGGCATGGCAGGATTATTGAAGGAATAGAGCCACGGAACTCAGGTTCGGTGATGGATTCGCGGCCTTATACCCAACAAGGGAAGATTGGATCAGTGACAGGGTAACCGAACAGGCTGCGATATCGCTCTACACCGACGGCTCAAAGATGAGCTGAGGGGTAGGAGCTGGAGTCTTAGCTGAGAGATGGGAGATTGAAGCGGCCTTCACTCTCCCAGATTCAACAACGGTTTTTCAGGCGGAGGTGCTCGCTGTATTGCAGGCAGCCAGTCTCTCTATACAGCGTGACCTCAGGTATACCAAGGTTCGGATCTACTTGGATAGCCAGGCAGCATTTAAATCATTCACAGCCGTGAGTGCATTAGTGGCACAATGCAATGAAGCCCGTAATACCTTTACCGAGCACACGACGACAAATCAAATTCAAAGCTATGTTGTCCGATCTTTGACAGTAGTCGGGCGAAGGAACTGATATCAAACAGTAAAAGGGATATCAGTGGGACCACAACAGTCTCTACCGGTCATTGGGCGATCGGAACGCATGCAATGAAGGTGGGACTGCCCTACAACACAAGCTGCAGAAGCTGCAAAGACGGAACGGAATAAGAGACACCGCACCTGCTCTGCAAGTGTCCACCAAAAAACAGGTGCCTACCAGCTGGAATCGTTGAAAGATGTAGGAAAACTGAAGATTACAGCTATCTTGTTTCCTTGATATTTGCTCGCTGATAACCTTATGACACTACATTAAAAACTTCATTTATTGGAGTTTTCATTAGAGGCTTGACAAGAAAAAAGGGTTTTACCTAAGTGCGAGCAAGACGACTTTACGGCACTTTCAATGCGAGATTAATACATTAATTGCTCCGATAGGTCTACCGAAAAAAATACCAGACAAAAAATGAGTTTGATATAAAATACCGTCTGTAATTCATAAAATTGTATCTAAAAAGTATATTAATATCTCATTAGACACAACGGTCTCACAGAATGTATTTTGTTATATCTTTTTCTTATATAAAATAAAGTGGAAATTCTTTGTCGTCTTTTACCTCAAGAACGAGCTAATCTAGCTAAATCAAATCTTTAGGCTTTGATCGGACTACTAATTAGATGGGTTTGTGAAGTTTGCATACAATTGGTTCTTCAGTTATTACATTTTTTGCAATGTTTACGGGCTTTGATATTATTGTTAGGTGATTTTGGTCAAACATTTCCTGTCGTTCGTATAAATGGTGAGTCTAGAATTGTTAAAATGTACTTTATATATGTGCGTGTACTTTTCTCATTTTCTCATTTTTATTTGAAGAAAAAATGCCACGACCTAGACGAGCAAATATACTAGTACTAGTAGGTAGGCGAACGCGTAGTACAAATGCGGTATTACTAAGACGATCACGGACTGCAGATCAAGGGAATGTACGAAATAGATCTGTTGACTCAGTACCTGTGCTAGATGCGACAGCGAATGATGCTAATGTTAATGACTTCGGACCTTTAACTATATTGCCTTCATCGTATATAGTTAACCCACTGCATATGAACGAATATGCACAAGACGCAATGTCTTATGTACGAAAATATGGTCGACCGGATCTGTTTATTACATTTACATGTAATACGCAGTGGGATAACATCAAAATCAATTTATTTGAAGGAGAGTCGACAACTGATCGTCATGACATTACAGCACGTGTTTTTCGAAAAAATTGGAAGCACTATTGGATTTATTTTGGAAGCACTATGGGATTTAATTGTAATATTATGTGTATTCGGAGAGGCACATTGCCATATGTACTCCATCGAATGGCAAAAAAGGGGATTGCCGCACGCACATATTTATATTAATTGTGCTAATTGATTTAACTCGGGATTAAATCAATAACGTTATTCGGCTGAAATTCTTGATCAAACTGTTGATCCTGAGTTATTTCACGTTGTCGTTAAAACATGATACATGGTCCGTGCGGTGAACTAAATATGAATTCACCATGTATGATTGATGAAAAGTATTCGAAACGATACCCAAGACATTTGACTTCAGAAGCCATAACGGGCAATGACGGATATCCGTTGTAACGACGTAGATCACCTAATAATTGTTACGTACGCCGGTTAGGGCCGACGAGAGTCATTTGGTTAACACGGAAGAAAATCAAGAATAGCCAATGCGCTAGTGCTCTAGAAAATCAACACGGGCAAGATTGCACAAAAATTTGGCTCTGGCAGATGACACCGCCTAAACTCACCAAATTGGGCCATGCAATTACCTGCAACCCAGCACTGCAGATTTTGCTGAACTAGCAAACATTAGAACAAAGACGACCCAAATATAACCCCAGCCAATAGGCGATAAGAGTGGAATGGATGACACTAGGTGAGAACACTTTTGTGTTCCATTCCGGAGATTCCTAGGCAATACTTGGCGCAGTCTTTGGATATAAAAGATCCCAATATAGCCGTACTGGATAGTCGAAGTCAGAACTGAGGACGGAAAGACCAAAGACCAAAGTGAATGCGTACAAAGCGCAGAAGTTTAAAAGTCGGATAGCTTTTCGCGACCGCGGAAAATGTGAGATGCAGTCAGTTACAACATCCCGTCGAACAGTGCCGCGTACCATGTGAATCCTAATGGACCTTTGTTTGCAGTACTACGAACAACAATCTGCCGTATCCAAAAGTGAATCCTGAAGGACATTCAACCTTTTGCAATACCGTATCACTAGGAATAGCCTAAATACTTCAACAACAACTCCAATCTTCAAAATCTTAAAAACTTGAAGGATGCCTCTGATAGCCAAGAGATCAAACAAGTCATCGAGGAACATCGGTCAACTTGAAGGAGCAACCAATTAACCAACAAATAACGTTCAATAACGACATAACAAAAACAATCTGACAACATCAATACACTTTCTTTTTTTTATCATTAAGTAAAAAGTTTGTGCATTTAGTGAATTTATTACCCCAAAAACAAAGCACGATATTATATATATATATATACATGCTTAATTCTACTTAACTTTCCCAACAAATAAAACCTCAACTCCGGAAAGAGAGCTCTCAACGATGGAATAACAGGGGGTGAGTCAACGGGACATTTTCCCCAATATTATCCGACATATTATATATATATATATATAATCGTGCCGCCATATACACTACATACCATATGAACAAAATATTAGCTTCCAATATATACCTAAATATTAATTACACAGTTTAAATCAATTCAGAATAGCTATAACACACTTTAATGTCCACAACCTTGCACAACCTTTATAATAAACTTGTAAACCCATTAAAAGGGGGGCATTGGTACAACTGGAAGACTGGGTCAAGAAAATTACATAACTTTTGACGAAAGACATGTACAAAAGGGGATCGTATTGCACGGCCCGCGACGATCCAAAGGCGCACGAAGTTTGCGATTGGGGAGGGAAAACGGCCAAAACATAGCCCGATCGTTTTTACGATCAAGCATAAATATGCTTGCGGGGCAATGTAGACAGAAAGACAGACTGAAAAACGATTTCTTCTATTTTTCAGGCAGGTAAATAATTGTTCTGATTACGTTTGGAGAGGATAGTGGCGTCCAAAGAACCCACCCCAAATCCGGCGAGCTCAGCTGCACAAATCGTGTCTGCTATCCGGGCGGCCACTTCCTCAGCCCTATGTCCCCCAAGGACTGAGGCACCACGACAACACCGACGTAACATAATAATGGAAAAACGGCAACCATTAGAATTCGTAGCCAGGACGTTGAAGTTGATAATCGGTTGGTGGTTCCGTATTGTCCATTATTTTCGAAAATGTTCAATGCTCATATAAATGTGGAGTACTGTAATACAGAAAAAACCCTTTTATTATATGTATGTATGTAAATAAAGGAAGCGATGTGGCTGTTTTTGGTGTTGCTGGTGATAATAGACATGATAAAATTACTCAGTATCAAATGGGGCGCTATACTAGTTTTCAATACACAAAAGGCATCCTGTGGTTGTTCAGCTGTGCAGCTTGAGAATGGCCAACGTGTTTATTTTAAAAAAGGAAATGTATTGGAAAGAGCAGCACTAGCAACTACGTTTACCGCTTTTTTCAAATTATGCGAAACTGATATATTTGCTAAAAATTTGTTTTATTCTGAAATGCCTTCTTATTACATATGGAATGTGTCTTCGAAAAAATTTCAAAGCCGTAAACAAGGATCACCAGTCGATGGACATCCAGGCATTTTTCAAACAGATGCAATTGGAAAAATATATACTGTACATCCGAAAAATGGTGAGTGTTTTTATTTGCGATTGTTATTAGTTAACGTCACTGGCCCAAAATCATTTCAAGAATTAAGAACAGTCAACGGTTATTTGTGTCAAACATATCTTGAAGCATGCCAACTCTTGCATTTATTGGAGGATGACATTCATTGGAATTTAAATCTTTATGATGCATATACTTCAGCTCATCCACATCAAATACGAAGGCTATTTGCCATTATAATATCAACATGTATGCCATCAAATCCACTTGAATTATGGAACAAATATATAGATTATATGGCAGAAGATATTTAAACTTGTATCCGTAATTATGAAAGATATCCTGATTTGTTGAGTACCTTGGAAATGTACAACGAAGTTTTGATAATAACAGTAGTTTACAGTCAAAATGTTCCAAGCTTGTTGATGCGAAATTCTGTTAGAGTTGAATCCGCAGATCACGAAAATGGCTTCACGTTTTTTTCTATGAAATCGGTTTTTTAAAAGATTTTTTTAAGTTTTGGACAAAAAAATCAGCTCATTTTACGTTAATCATTTCATAGCTCGAGTTGTTGCCAACCAATTTATCCAGGTAATGAACTAACCTTTCTGTTTTTAAAACACTTTATGTATATTGGGTAAGTACTTTGTGGCTCGAGTTGTAGCCATCCAATTTAGCCATCGAATGTTTTATTTTACAGGTAATGAACTATCCTTTTGATTTTAAAACAATTTATGTATATTGGATTATAGACTTTTGCATGAATGTACTCATTTCTAGCTTGACAGATCTGCACAGTAGTGTAGTGCCCTTCAAAATACTGCACTAATTCTTAGCTGTACAGTATATTCTATATGGCAGATATGACAGTACAACATTTTTAGTGTTGTCACTTAGAGTGAGAACAGTATATGGTTGTACACTTCGTGAGTGAGTACAATATTCTTGTCCTTTTTTAACACGCTGTACAGCTTGTGTGTGCTATTGTACAACTGTCAAATGAGTGCATTGAACAATTAATTCAGCCCACACAAGTCATAGATAACATTTTTGCAGATTATTCCCAACCCATTCAAAGCACAAATATTTTATCATATATACAAGATGAAATTCAAACTAATAAAAATATAAATAAACCTTATAGTGAAGACTTCGATATTCTGCAGTGGTGGTCAATTAATAAAGACCGTTTTCCGTTACTGTATCAGATTAGTTGCTAGATATTGGCAGCTCCGGCGAGCAGTGCAGCATCAGAAAGGGTGTTTTCTGTTGCTAAAAATTTGATAAGCGAAAAACGATCAAAAATAGCCACCACTGAAGACATGGTAAACAAAATAATTTTCCTTCATTCAAATGTTAACAACTTAAATATAGAATCTATTATAACATAAAACATTTATTATAATTATTTTTATTTAAAATATACCTGTTAAGCTCTTTATTTTATAATAAATACATTTTTATAGGAAAATATAAACCAATGTTTTACATCTTTTTCTGGCGTATGACATATGTCATGAAGTTTCATTCACTGTACAGTAAGTCAACTGCACACCAAAACACTGTACAGTGCCTTGACTGCACACCAATTTTGCTGAACTCATCTAAACTTGTGCAACTATGGAGAAAGTGAATACACAGTCTGTCAATACAGGCAATATTACCCTATTCACACCCAATTATACAGTGCAGAAAAAAAAGTGTGCCCACTTTTAGAATAAGTGATTCATTTGCCGATATGGATGCATTTATGCAGTAGTCTATTGGATAAGTACTTTGTGTGCTATGGCTCGATAAACTTGAAAAAAGTGGAAACTTCAATACGTTAACTCAAATGTTAACATGCTGCTAGCATCCTAAGAACTCGAAAAAATGGGTTGGAAAATCAAAACGTGTTTTTTATAAAGTACAACTCCAGAAATCAGTTGAAAAATAGATTTATCGTAGATTTTAAAAGTTAAATAAAATGAGAAATATTTTAAATATTGGGCCGGGTGTCTACTAGATTAAAGATACAGTGTTGGACAACGCCTTTAGATAATTTTTTATCTTTGCTAGATGTGATGAACAGTCGGATTTAGCTAAGAAAAAAAAGCTAAATTTTGTTAAATAAACAAAATTTTAAAAAATTAAGTTGAAGTAAGATAAAAATTAAATAATCGCCTTTATATAAGTTAAACATGATGGATTTTATTATTTAAAAAAATAATATTATTTAGGACACTTGGTCCGTATTTATTTGCACAAATATTGGAACTAAATTAAGTTTACAGAAATTGCCATATTTATACCCAATAACTTTGTCGTCGCTGCAGCGGGAAGTGGATCAGACGCTGCAGACATCACTTTTTGGGAGCTATTGACCGAAGTTAGGAAGTTGCCCTTGCACTTTTACTTGCTGGTCCAATACCGGATGCGCGTGGCCAACTTCGGTTGCGAATTAGTTTTGTGTTAACTCCTTTAAAATCGAGTGTCCACGCTCGGTGCGGTCATTGATCTCGTTATCAGAAGCTATTTTGTTGATGTGCAGTATTTTGACCCTTTTCATCAAGAAGCGGCTAGCTAGTGCTGTTAGTCCGATGATTATTATGGAACTTATTAGAAAATCGGCTGAATGCGATGTTGTTTTTAACAGTTCCAAGGTATTGGTATTGTTGATGTTCAGTTCTTTTATAAATTCTAATGATAGCTTTTCTTCTATCTTTTTAATGGTCATCTCAGTTTAGAAAATTGCTGGCATGGGGTGATAGTGCACCGTGTCTTTTTTGGTTAAGGTCTGTCCATCAATATTAATTGTAGAATTGCTGCAGTTAATAACAAAGGTTCCGTTGAGACTTGTGGATGTCCCATTTATTTGTACGTTGCCGGAGAATTTGTTGAGTAGAATGACTCCACGTGCGATTTCGTCAATAACTGGATGTGTTGGTTGTTGATTCGAGTGCAAGTGGCAGGGCGAATTTTTAATAAATTTGGTAGGCAAAAGGAATTACTTATGTCTATCATAGTTCTATGTTTACAAATGGTTATTGTTGAACTAATAAGCTTTTTTATTAGTTATTGTTAAATTAAAAAAATACGAATTTCAGGTTTCTTTATGCTTGTTAACAATTTATTAGCGAGAAAGAGTATAGCAGGCGAGACGAGAGTGCATTTGATGTCGAGATCAGAATTCGTACTAATTTTACAAAGGGACAGCCAGCCGAATGC
>VNKF01010568.1:0-15967 GCA_008044355.1 Drosophila lacteicornis
TAAGCCTGAGGCCCACATTTGAAGGCTGGATGAAACCCTTCCTCGTTTTCGACTGCCTCAAAATGCCAAAACCTCAACCTCAAGACAAGGCAAGACTAAAATTAAAAAAAAGAGGGTATACTTCATTGTAATATACCCGCAAAAATTCCCGATATTTAGCTAAATCAAAAAGTATCCTTTTAGTTTCCAAGGATAAAATTCAAAAGATTACATTTTCAGGTTTGCTTAATAGCTATAGTAAATTAATAAAGGAAAATTAGGCTTTTTAACTATTCAGAGCTTACCAATAGCTTCATCACTGTCAGCCATGCCTTCCAATTCATATCCAACGGACCAAGCCTTTTCTAACAACAACTCAGTATCTCGTACAAGAAAGAACAAAATTTGTCTCATAAGTGAAAAATATTATTTTTTCCTAAATTTTTCAGTAACGAGTCCGATTTATTATTTTTCTCCCGATGTTTAGCATTAGGTTTCAGAATTGTTTCAATCTACACGATAAAAGTCGGCGACATGGGCGAAAAAACAGCTGAGTCTACTTTACCAATTTTAAATTGTTGGTATCGTTGGTAAACATTTACGAGGCGACCACCAACCCTTTTCTCACAACAACTCGGTATCTCGTACTAGAAAGAACAAAGTTTCTCAGCTCACTTAAGTGAAAAATATTATTTTTTCCCAAATTTTTCAGTAGAGAGTCTTATATATTATTTTTTTCCCGATGTTTAGCATTAGTTTTTAGTATTATTTCTATCCACACGTATTATTTCTATCTTCACATGGGTGAAGATACGGGTGAGAAATTTTTACCAATTTTAAATTGTTGGGATCTGGGCCCTCTTTGAGGTAATTATTTATGAGGCGCCGAAGTCCCCGCGGAAGATCCACTTCTGCCGATGTATAAACTCCACAGAGTAGCCACCTCCAATTGGGCTGCAGCTGCCGGCTGAGGAGTGGTGGGCCGCGGCAGCAGGTGCTCGATACCAGCAGCCGGAGCAGCCACATTTCGGTCTGTCGCATTTGCCTCCACCGAGGCTAAAGTCTGAGGAGGAACCGGAGATGCAAAGGCATACTTGCCAGTTTTAAAAAAAGTATGACGGAAGAACCGTTTGTATGTTTTTAAAAATCACAACCTGCAAAAATTACTTAAAAATGCGCCAATGCCATTATGACCCAAAATGAAGGTAATGGATGGACTTGAGTCCTTAGGTAATTCGTGACCTTAGAAAATATCCATACATTTTTTTGATAAACTATAAATAATATTATTTTCCAACTACTACAACCACGTTAAATAATGAAATTGGATGCCAAAATGCGTACAGTATTTTTTTTTTTACTTTTGCATTAAAGCTTTGCTACTTCTGTCGTAGCACAAACATGGCAAGGAGTTGGCCGGCAACAGCCACTCCATGCTGGAGGTGTTACAATCAGTTGGGAATTATTTGCGCACACGTGAGAGAAAATAAAGTTTTTGCTACGCCAAGCAGTGTTGCCTTTGTAGCTTATTTCAAGCTAGATCTAGCATATTTAAAAATGGAAAAAACTTGTTGAAATTATTTCTTTTTGCTATCTTAGCAACTAGCTTATAGCCTTAAATAATGCTAATTTTAAGGTCAGCGAAATAATTATGTTTGATTATTTGAGGATTGGATTTAACAACCATTTTCTCTTAATTATTGACACAAATTAGAATGATTTCTTATTAAAGAGGTTGGGGGTTCCTTTAATGATTATTCCTGATTACATACGGAGGGGAAAAAATCAAAACCGTGATTGCGTAATACATGGTGAGCCCCACTCTTAATTTACCTACAAACTTAAAAACCTAATCATTTTCCGCCATGGGGCTTTTAAGTTTATATTTTCTCAGAATCTAGCTTATTCGAGCAGTTATTACCTGACAACACTGACGCCAAGACAACCCACGCTCGGGCAATTGGCGGGGTGCTTGACTCAGCCAGCTTTTCTCTCAATCGTCGACATCATCTGCAGGTTTTCGAAGGATCGGGCAGAACCTCTCTCCCCAAAAGCTGAGCCGAAAATGACTGGGGCAGCGTCCGAACTTGACCCGGACGCTCAGGATCTCTTGAAACAGGCATTTCTTTTTTTTTTTCTGTCAATTTCTCCCGCAACGGGATGGGACCACTGACTGCTCCAAGTGGCGGCAAAATTTGTTTAGGGGCTGCCCGAAAAAGCTTCGATGCAAACTCCCAGAGCAACAGTCGTGAGCCCTTTTTTACAGTGGGTCATTGAAAATATCTGTTATATACATATACATACATACATATCTAGCTGTTGCTTTAGGGAAGGCGCTAGCTCCGGTGCTGGATCCAGTCGTGTGCTGGTTCAACCACACTAGAACAATGTACTGCATTCAAAATATTGACGGGGACTAGAAAATCGACAAAATAAATGAATGAATTAAATAATACTGGTTTTTTTCCATTTTCAAATATCGTTTAATATAAATATTAGTACAAATATTAGTACAGCAACATGGAGAGTCATGAATTTGTTCCATATTTGATTCGCCAGCGGGCGTATTCAATTTGTTCAATAAAACAAGTGGCTAGTGGAGGTAGTTGGGAAATCACACATCGAAATGCAGAAAAATCTTCAATAATCGACACGATAGTATCGATTAAATGCACATGCATTTTTCTGTTTTGTCGCTACTAAATTCCTTTATATACGGAAGCCAGAATGCAGAATTGCAAAATGCAACTGTAATAGAAAGACTCAAATAATCGATAGTATCGCAAAAAGAACTATGCATTTCTCTGTTTTGTCACCACTAGATTTAAATACCTTATACACAGGAAAAGTGCCGCATTTAGCCAATATGTAGAATTTAAAAATGCAACTTTAGTAGAAAAAGACTAAAATTCTATGGGGAAAAACGAATAAATACACATGCATTTTTTTGTTTTGTTACCACTAGATTAATATACCTTTTACACAGGTAAAATTCTACTTTTAGCCCAAAATGCAGAATTGGAAAATACAACTCTAGTAGAAAGGGGAGGCCTATAGCTAAACCAGGTCAAAACCAGAGGTCAATAGTCACTCTCTTGCTTTATCGCACTGCTTAGGAACACTTTTCACGTGTCTGAGTACGTAGCTTTACTTCCAAAAACATCGCTGTTGGTATATATTAAAAACATAGAAAGTATCGATAGTAGAGCTGGGAAAAAATCTATTCCAATATCAATACTATCGATTCTTTTTTTTTGGGTCCAACATCGATTCTATTTTGGCAAAATCAATGTATCGTGAACCATTCATCTTTTGGATCATCAATGGCTTTTGAACATGAAATCATTAATTTTTTTTAATGTTCTGGACGCAATTTATATTTGCTTTTTATGTTATAAATTCTTTCGTTATTTATATTTTAAAAACTTATAACTTTCCTTTCTTTATATTAATGAAATGTATTTTTTGTTTGCTCTTTATATGTATCAGTATATTATCTTCATGAATTGATTTCTATAAATTAAAAAAAAAATGTTTTTTTCTTTCGATTTAGTCGATGTTTTTTCTAAAAGATCAAAAAATTGATCCACTGAGAATTGATTTTTTCCCAGCTCTAATCGATAGTGCCATCGATTGTTTTCCAGCTCTATGTGTTTGTCTTGCTCGCACTTACGTAAAACCCAATTAAAAATTGAGAAAAAGTACTCCATTCAACACATCAGTGTTGAATCAACACATCAGTGCCATAATACCGTAATATCGAAATATTTCATATATCATTACATCGATAACGAAAATATATAAAAATTAAAAAGAATTAGATTTAAAAGGGCCAAATCATTCAATAAGTTAAAATAATTTAAACACACATGACATTTGTTCCCAGTGTTGAAGAGGCTCGCATACGTATAATTTTGCACGCTTTTAATGGCAACCAGTGTCGATGCTAAGTGCGATATCAATGACCAAAGCAAAGAAATTAGCTTTCCTCTGACCGAAGAGCAGGTGTCCGCCTGGCGGGCCGACTTCTACGATTCACCACGGACTCGCCTGGCGCAGAATGTGTGCACAGCCCGCGATCCCATGCAGGCTTGCCTAAAGTCTCCAGCGGTGCTGAGTTCCTTAGGATCCGGCGTGAAAACGTGGCATACGGTAACCGGGCAAGGAAAAGCGACCACTGGCGGCCCCGGATGGATTTGCGCAGGCCTGGACATGCTGCGTCTGGGAATGGACAAAAATATTCCCGTGCCGACGGACTTTGAGCTTTCCGCCGGCCACTTGTTCTTCTACCATAAGATGGAGCGATGCAACTATTTCCTGAGGAAGGTCGTCGAGCTGCTGGACAGCTTCGAGCCTCTGGACGGACGCTTGTTCAAGCACCTGATGAAGAACGCGGTGCCGGACGGCGGGAACTTTCACATGTTCCTGAACCTGGTCAAGAAGTACGGCGTTATGCCTCGGTCATGTTACCTAAAGAACACCTCTGGAATTGCCAAAGTCAACAAGATACTGCGGAGCAAGGTGCGTATGCTAGCAATAAATTGTGCTTATGGCGTTTAGATTAGGTGGCAACGCCGAGCGAAAATTTAAACAAATTAAGCCAATTAGGTCTGGCATCTCTGTTAATATTAAAGCGCGTGGGACGCATAAACTAGAATTCATGAATTCATAGTATAAATATATTACATATTCCATAAAAGGGAGCTATTTTTATATATACTTTATAAAACTCAATATATTCTTTATATCTGATTAAGTTAGCATATGAATATTTAATCATATAGCTATACATTTTAAATTTCATCCAACTCATAATATCTTATAGCTCCAATTTAGTCGATTTTTGTTGTTTTTGAAGATATTGGATTTAAATTAATATAATGTCCATTAATTTAATTTCTATTATTATCTGCAAGGGTATTTAAACTTCGACTTGCCAATGTTAGCTCTATGTCATGTTTGATAATATAAAAGAAAACTATTTCACCAGTTATAATGGGGATTTACCTTTATACACATTTATAAGAATAAAGAAAACATAAAATTTGCCTATCTATGTTCGGTAGGAATTTATATTACGAGTACTTGTACAGTTTGGTTTTCCCACAGCTCCATGAGTACGCCAGCCGCCTCCACGCCCAGTTCGCATTCGACGGTGATTCCAGAAACCTACCCGAACTCATTAACAGCTTGCTACCGAGTCTCTACAACGTGCTGGTCATCTGCCTGGGGGATCCGCCTGTGGAGTTTACCTGGACGTTCTATGACCACAAGAAGCGCTACCAGTGCCTGAGTAACCTAACTTCTGTGCATTTCTATGAAGTGGTAGTGGGATCTACCTTTAATCTGGACTCTTGCGTTTGCCTGTCCCACGATCCTCGCACGACCTCGAGCTACAACTCAAACTACGAGGTGGCACACAGTTCCAACATGGTTGGGGCCAAGGACCACATCTACAACAACCAACCCATGGACGTGATAATGCAAATCATGACGGACGCTCTGATCGGTGGGAGTTCCGTATGGCTGGGCTGTGACCTCCACTACTCGTTCAGGGGCAAGCCGATGGCTTTAAGCCTAAAAACCTACATGTTCGATGTGGTCTTTGGGTTTGGTGTGGGGAACACGCTCACCAAGGCGGAAAGACTCATCTACAAGGATTCCCGCCAGGACACGGCCTTACTACTCACGTCTGTCGGATTGGATTCTTCGGAGCAGTCTGTGCAATTCAGCACCATTAGTGCATCGATTCTCGGCAAGACCCCGGCAGCCAAGAGCAAGACCACCGCTATTGACGCAGACTGGTTAAGAGAATACGCCTTCGAGATTGTAGTCCTCGACAAATTTGTACCGCGGGATGTTCTGCAGTCCGCCAAACATCCAGAAGTCAAGCCTCTGCCTCCTTGGGATCCCATGGGCGCCTTGTATAAGTAACACGAGTATTGTAAAATGAGAATCATTCAAAGTGCCATTAAAAAGTTCTGAAAGAACTTTTCCAGCTAGACTACGATCTGCCTAAATCCTGCAGGTATACATTTTTGGCATATAAGGTAAAATACAAATTTTAGTTGACTTTGTATACTACTCGACTTTGGCTTAATTCTAAGAAATAGTAATAAAACTCTTTGACAGATGTAAAGCTATTTACATCTAGCACTTAAAGTGGCTCAAACTGGAGTGTCCTGTGAACTGCTGGGTCTGCCGTCAATCGTTTGTATAAAATTATTTAAAAATCCCTCTACGTTGTCTCCTTTGAGGCAGTTCTTGTCATCGCCACCGAGGCGCGACCTTCACTAAGTTTTTCGGGAATCGGTCCTACGTGCCCGGCATGCCTAATTAGGCATTAGAGAGTTGCCAGGGAGTCGGGTGCTGGTGGAGTAGCCAGCAAGACGGCAACTGTTTTCGACTTAAGGGATTTGCGCTAAGGAATTTGACTTTGAGAATAATAAAAACAACAGCATTTGTCTTCGCCTTTAAGTCTAGGCCAGTCTTTATTTTATTAAATTTTCTACGTTAACATCTTAAAAATCTGGTAGCTATGGTGGTTCGATAAATCTGTCCCCTTTTATATACTCAACTTTCTTTTGAAACTAATATGTTCATTGCAATTTAACAATATCGGTTTTAATTGTTTAGATTGCAAATTATTTCGTAATTAAAAGAAGAACAGTTGTAATAAAATCAAAGATTTATTTTTGTTACATATTCTACAAATATATCTTAGAGATACGCTCTACCAGAAACGCCTGCCCTCGTTGTAGTACGGATAGGGCGCCGAGTATCCGGGATACGCTCCGGGCATCACCTGCCTCACAATAACGGGCTGCACCACCACGGTCTTGGGCTGGAAGAGTTTGCTCAGAAGATGACGAGGCCGGCGAATGCTGTTAGAGCTCTGGTCTGCTGATGGCGATGAATCCGCGGATCCCGCATCTGACGGACTGGCCAATGCAAGAGCATGCTGGCCACCAGCTGGTACAGTAGCATCTGCATCGTGGTTATCAGGAAATGCCACTACCATCGCGACAGTGAGGATGCTCAGCAGAAGAATGGCCACGAATTTCATCTCAAGGCGGGTTGTACGATGCGTTGTCAATTTAAAACTGATTGCTCTGCAGCACTGAGTTGTCCTTATATAGGCATCACAGGTAGTCACAGAGTAACCTTTTTACCTGTCCCGTCTGAGGATTATGACCCTTCATTCCCTCAACAGCTGCAACAGGTAATAGGCCACCTAAATTTCTAAGAATAATTAGGAACCTTAAGGTTATTCGGCTTAACAAGATTTGTGTTTTGTGATTTTTGGAATGCTTGAAACGAGTTTTATTAGCTTCGATGTGGTTCCCATTTACATGCACAAACGCCCAACTTTATGCTATACATTCAACAATTTTTAGATGAGGAACTGCGGAGGTGGTGGCATACCATCCGGTGGCGGAGGCAGGCCGGGTGGAGCCTGGCGCCGTTGCTGCCAAGGAAGGAGAATGCAGTTGATCAGTGATCAGTTGGTATTTTATAGGAGTTCGATCTGTACTTACCCTGAACTGATGGGGCGGTGGCGGTGGCTCATTGGCCACCAGAGGGCTCTCATCCATGACATCACGACGAGCCTAAGGAAAATAATTATAAAAATTAAATTAAACATAATTTAAAACCATGCATAATTATTGGTATGTCACTTTTGAAGTCCTAAATAAAGTGTCTTAAATAGTTAGTAAAAAAACTCGGGCTTAACCGAGCTATGAACCATTATCCATCCTAAGTCCTTACTCTGTACCTCGGTGGAGGCGGTGGTGCGTTCGTTGCTGGCCCTAGGTTCGTTCTGAGGGAATGGAGTCTGGCCCAGAAGAAGGCATTTAACAAACCGTTCAGTTAACAGAGCTAAATTGTGAAGGCGCCGCCAGTGCCTCGCCTCCTCAGCATCGAGCTGCTCCATCTGCTCTGGCGCCTTATGGTTTGTGGACCAAGAAATCTTAGGATTCGTTGGCCTTCGGCTTAACCCTTTGCACTCACCCGCTTGAACAGCCCCACGAACTTGGGCTCCTGCAAGGACGAAAGCACAGGTTAGGCCCGCTAAGAGGTCACAACAAACCACCGGATCTCACCTCCACTCCGTTTGTGGTGCCCCCGCCGCGTCCATCAACTCCGAGGAGGGTCAGAGCCACAACGTAAATAACCAAAACAACGCAAAATAGCTTCATTTCCGAGCTGTCACGTTCTTACGGCTCACTAAAATTCTGAACGGTGGAAATGCCCCGGACAATTCGCCTGATGCTGTACGGTTCGGTGCCACTGCGACTTCTTTATATACCCGATAATTCCGCCCGGGGGACTGCATTTAATTGGCTTGTTGGGGGCGTTATCCGGAATCTTGTAAAGCTGCGACCGATACATGGCCGGCGATAAGCAAAACATGTTAATTGGATATGCAATCATCATACTTACAGATGCATCTTGCACAAACAACAGAAACACAATGTTACGGCATCAGTGAGAAATATAAAATTATTGCATGATCGAATGATTCTGCTGCGATACAGAGAGAGCATAGCCTTACCTTGAATTGGTCAGCTTGTTTAGGAAAACCATTATTTTTCCATCTGACGAATTTATAATTCAAAATGTGATTAGTACTTGGCGAACTGTACTACAGAATCTTTACATTTTTAGCCAGAAACCAATCATAAAACTAAGAGCTATAAATGTATAAATTACATTGGCAATTTTGATATAAAGAAATAAGTCCAGATTAAGTAAACTCCTCACAGTTATAACATTCAGAAGCCTGGCAGCTACTGTGCGCAGTCATGACTATGATTTAGAAAAACATCTTACAATTTATGCAAGTTTTATGTTTTATTATACCCTTGCAGAAGGAATTATAAATTTTGCCATGAAATTTGCAACGCAGTGAAGGAGGCATCTCCGACCCCATAAAGTATATACATTCTTGATCAGCATCACCAGCCAGTCGATCTAGCCATGTTCGTCTGTCGGGTTTTAGTCTCTCAGTTTTTGAGCTATCGGGCTGCAATTTTCAGCATAGTCATATTTCTTTAGCACGCAGTAATCGGACTACTATATCCTATAGCTGTCATAGATATTATGGCAAAATTAATGTTAATTAAATTTTAACCTCTCTGTTTTTTAACGAATTTCTATAAATTTCGAGATATAACAGTTTTTAAAGGTTTCAGAATTACGGTTTCAATTTCATTAAGATCGGACAACTATATCGCATACATAGCTGCCATAGAAGCGATCGGTCTACTTATATAAAAATGTAAAATGCTACATGTAAAATATAAAATATACAAAATTTACAAAATGCGATATTTTTTCAACATTGCCAAAATGGATCGATTTTCAATGATCCAATTGCATACTGCAAGGGTATATCAACTTCGGTTTACCGAAGCTAACCTTCTTTCTGTTTAATATTAATTTTGTTTTCTTTAAACGGCATTTGAAAAGAAAAACGTGTACTTATTTTTGCAAGTGTAACAATTAGATTGCAGGCAACGAAGGTGTCGCAGCGAATTCGCTTTACAGGTGCAATCTCCGTGTTTCGTAGCCTTTACCTTTATTTTCACCGTTGCCGTTACAACGTTACGCAACAATCTGCTTCCTCTCCTGCATCCCATCTGCCGCCCCGCTTCCAAACCGGAGGAAGACAAATGATTCTGCGTCTCGCGCTATTTTTCATTATTTCCGCTTGTAAACGCCACAATGCGTCCACGTTTGCTAAGCTTTGCATAATTCCGAATTATAACGCGCTTTGATGTCGCCGCGAGTGAAGAGAGCGAAAGGATCTCGCCCACTGTCTGCCTCTCTCTCGCTCGCGTCAAGTTAAACAGAAGTGCAGGCGACAACGGGAAAAACTGTCAAAAAGAAGGCGGAGGTGGTGAAAGGGATGGAGAGAAAAGAAAGTACAAAAATAAATAAGCGCACTTTTTTCTCATTTCCGTTGCTTACTTTGACGTGTTTAGTTTTTGATGTGCACACACTCGCACACCCGGGAAGGAGGAGGGAGCGAGAGAGAGCGAGTGGCAAGGCGAATGATTAAATTCGCCGCCAACATGGACAAGGCTCCTGCTTGCTCCTTCGGGATATCTTTGCTCTCTACTCTCCATCTGTATCTCTATCTATCTATCCCTGTCTCGGTCTCTGTCGCCGGCGCTTCCTCTCTTTGTCTCTGTGGAAACTTTTCTCATTAGAAAACTTTTACTATTTCCGCTACTCAACGCCAAACGCAAACAACAAACGACAAAAATACGAAAAACATAAAAAAGTGCCACGCTCGAGAGACCGAAATGCGTAAATGTGTTGTAAATAAAATGTTTGATGCGCCTAAAGCTCCAAAAATGTACTTTGGCAAGTGCAATTGAAACACAGTGAAGTACAGATAATGCGGCTGGAAGTGATCTCGAACTACATATCTGCGGTGCCCACAACTTTTTAAGCTCTAACGAACAATCTAAGAAATGCTTTTGGTAATTTTTATTCCCGATTCTTATTATATGGAGGTGCTACGGATGTTACTATAGTGTAACCCTATAGGGTTTTGAAATCACTTAAAAAGGTGCCACAAAATGTGCCTTTGCTCGAGATTTGGTGCCTCAAAGATTTTATTGCATATTTTTGGCCTTCTTTTAAAGTGATTCTGAAACACTTGCGAGCAAGTGGAGCACCCCCGTTAATCTGCGACTTTAACAATTTAAATGTATTTTAACTATTTAAAATTTTATATTTAAATCTGGATAATAATTGCAATTGGGGTTCGTGCACTCAGAAAATAACAATAAATATTTTATATTTTCGATCTCACTACATTCAGTCTCAAGAGTTTTGCAAGGGCTATTATAGAATTGAAATAAATGAGTACATTAATTTGAAATATCGCCTTAACTGTTTTCGTATAGTATGTATAAAATAAAATAATATTTTAAAATAATGTTATAAATATAAAAGTATGTACTTATAACATATATTTTATATATGTACACATTGTATAAATATATGTTATACAGTAGAATAATATTATAAAATAACATATATCTTATGGTTGTCCAAGCTGTTCAAATCAAGTTAATCGTGTTCCCAACCATTGTAAACGCTGAGTAAACTTTAATTCATAAAAGAAATTAGTGTTAGATGATGGGCAGATAAGCTGCCTATTAACTGAATGAGAAATAAATGTGATTGTTAACAGCAGTACTTATTCTTACACCAGTGTGCTCTCGGAGTGGAAAACTATTGAGCTTCGGAGAACAGCGAGAAGGGAGGCGCCTAAAATTTCACTTTATTCAATTTGCAAGCCAAGCTGAAAACGCTGCTTGAAAATCAATAAATCAGTTTGCTCGGCAGCTTACCTCAGTTTCAATTCAATCAGATTTTGTTATTTGATTTTACCTTTGCCTCCGCATCCGCCTGCGGGACAGCCCCGCCTTCTCCCGTCCGTCCGCTCTTCCTTCTTCCGGTTTCCTGTGCTTGCAGCGCATTTCCTTCAAGTACTTCGCATTTGCTCTAATTTGATTTTGAGCGGCAGCTTCTTGTGCGATTGCCACTGCCAGGCTGTCAACTGTCATCGCGAATCTGAAATGCTCGCCCGTTTTGAGTTGCAAATATTGATTTCGAAGCGAGTTCAACAGCTAAGCAGGAAGTGGTTGTTGCCGAATTTCACTAACTATTGGTACTAGCTTAGTTAACAAGTTGCCACCAAAGACCCCCGAGTATATTACTTATAAATCAATTTTAAAGTTGTTCTAACTCCATCTCCATTAGATGGTTAGTCGAGTCGCGAACCGCGAGTGCGAACTTATAATTTGAGTTTTTTTCCGTGGCCGGACACATATCTCGAACAAATCTTAACCAATCGATCTGAAATTTCGTCAATAAATCCGACATACCTATGACTATCGATTCAGGTATAACTTTTTTGATTGAAATTTTTCGAAAAAAAATTTTTTTTTTGATGTTTAAAAAAAGGCTAGATATCTTCAATTAATATTATGGATCGACTGACGAAAGTTTAGATCGATCGGATAGGATATGTTCGAGTTATGTGTCCGGCAACCTGAAAAAAAGTTGTTTCGAGATACACGCTTTTAAATATTTAGGGCGCTTGAAATATACATTGGATGCATCACGGCAGAATCAAAAATTTGGACATTTAGAAACCTTAGCCGGATTCCATCTTTTGGTATAATATTTTTAAGGTCATAAATCATTATTTAAACAAATAAAAAAAATTTAGATTTCAAAAAAAATTTACTTAATGGTACCAATTCTCGGAATTCTGAAATACATAAGCGAATAATTCGGATTAAAAACAACAAAGGTCAATTTACCTTTGTTGTTTTTAATCCGAATTATTCGCTTATGTATTTCAGAATTTCGAGAATTGGTACCATAAGCGAATAATTCGGATTAAAAACAACAAAGGTCAATTTACCTTTGTTGTTTTTAATCCGAATTATTCGCTTATGTATTTCAGAATTTCGAGAATTGGTACCATTAAGTAAATTTTTTTTGGAAATCTAATGCGAAAAATATAACGTAATTTTTCACTCATTCATATTTAAGTATACCAAAAATGGATAACGCCATCTGCTTCCTAGAAAAAACCATATTATCTTTGAAGCAATTGCAATATATTCTCATCAGCAGCCTATAAATTCTCAATCCAGCGTAGAAACATTCCCAGTCTGCATCATATATTTGCGTGTTAAAGTTATTCCAATATGCGGCATATACTAATTCTCGTATATTTTGGGTTCGCTTGGCCAAATATTCTAGCAAGCTCAGTGGAGAATAAATCTTTTCTATCAAAAAACTACATAGCTAATTTCCCTACAAATTATAACAGCCCAATCCTGATGAGGAATACGAGAAACCATTTTTCCATTTAATTGAATCGAGAGCCGCCGAAAACAATTTAATTTTGAGACTCAATAGTCTTGATAAACAAATTGAAGAGCTGTCCCAAAAACTTGCTAAGCTTTCTTCTAAATATGAAAATCTGCTTCAGACACTTTCATCCATAGGATTTAAAATAACAAAGGAAAAAAACAAAATTCAAGGCGATTTTGAAGTCGAGGAGTTGCACAAGCACTTCCAAAATGGACATCAGATTTGGATCCTTGTTATTTAGGACCGGAGGATTTTTCNACCTTTGTTGTTTTTAATCCGAATTATTCGCTTATGTATTTCAGAATTTCGAGAATTGGTACCATTAAGTAAATTTTTTTTGGAAATCTAATGCGAAAAATATAACGTAATTTTTCACTCATTCATATTTAAGTATACCAAAAATGGATAACGCCATCTGCTTCCTAGAAAAAACCATATTATCTTTGAAGCAATTGCAATATATTCTCATCAGCAGCCTATAAATTCTCAATCCAGCGTAGAAACATTCCCAGTCTGCATCATATATTTGCGTGTTAAAGTTATTCCAATATGCGGCATATACTAATTCTCGTATATTTTGGGTTCGCTTGGCCAAATATTCTAGCAAGCTCAGTGGAGAATAAATCTTTTCTATCAAAAAACTACATAGCTAATTTCCCTACAAATTATAACAGCCCAATCCTGATGAGGAATACGAGAAACCATTTTTCCATTTAATTGAATCGAGAGCCGCCGAAAACAATTTAATTTTGAGACTCAATAGTCTTGATAAACAAATTGAAGAGCTGTCCCAAAAACTTGCTAAGCTTTCTTCTAAATATGAAAATCTGCTTCAGACACTTTCATCCATAGGATTTAAAATAACAAAGGAAAAAAACAAAATTCAAGGCGATTTTGAAGTCGAGGAGTTGCACAAGCACTTCCAAAATGGACATCAGATTTGGATCCTTGTTATTTAGGACCGGAGGATTTTTCAGCCAAATTTCAGATGATTGGAGAAAAGTACTGCTATATTGAGACGACAAAATTTAACTGGTTCGAAGCGAGAGCTGAATGCAGCAAGATGAATACCCACCTTGTGAGTCTTCAAAAATGACGAGTGGAAGGCGATTAGAGCACACTTGGATCCATTCGAAAGCTATTGGCTAGACATAAAAAACAGTCGATCCGATGGACACTTTTAGTCAACAACTACTCCAAATATTCCACCCTTCACCATGTGGTATATTTCCGAACCAATAATATGTAACGGGAACTGTATAATCACTTTATGAACGACATTAACTGCTACAACGAAAACTATTATGTTTGCGAGTCTTACTTATCTAGTTCTTGATAAAAGTACATAATGTCAATTACCGAAGTCTGTATATTTTTTCTTTTGAAGAAATTGTTAAGTCATTGAATACCTATTTTGAAAAGAGTGACTATCAGTTTTAATAAAAAAGAATCAAGTTATGACACACGTCACAACCTTGTCTTTTTCTACAATACTTTTAACAAATAAACAGGATCTAACTACACCCAGAAATATGGTTGGCTAATTCGAAGGCAACGAATTACCTAAAATCGCAAAAATATATTTTTAGGTAAAAGGTTACCTGAAAATCCCAAATAATAGACTTTTTCTCTAATTTTAAGGAACGTATAGACTTGATTTTAAGGCATTTTTTTTCCTAAAAACTAGTACATTTTTCCTAAAATTTCGAACAATTTAAAAACGCTTATAGCTAATTAAACAATTGTTTATAAATATTCAATTTATAAATTTAAGTACCAGGCACTCTAAGGTATTATATTTACAAAGTTTTTTTTTAATTTTACTTTTCAAAAACGCAAAAAAATAGCAAGTTTGTCTTGGCATAATTTGGGTCGAAAATTCGATGTCGATGTCGATGTTCATCGATGTTTGCAAAATGATAAATCGATGTTGTGTGAAACATCGATGCACCGATGTTTTCAAACCATTCCGTTATTTTTCGTTATTTCAATTCTTAGAAGCCTTTTAATTTTGTTATTTAGATGTTTGGATAAATTAATTAAAAATGAATTAAGACTACAAGAATAAATTCTTTCTTTCTTAAAATTATTAAAATAAAAACCGCGAATTTGTCAGTGCGCACTGAAACCAAATGTTGTGCAATATTATGAAATTCGACACCCGATGTTTTGTCAAACATCGATGCGTTGATAAATCGGTATGACACAAAACATCGCCCAAAAATCATCGATTTGTTTTTACATCACTAGCAAAAACTTTATTTTCTCTCGCGTGTGCGCAAATAATTCCCAACTGGTTGTAACACCTCCAGCATGGAGTGGCTGTTGCCGGCCAACTCTTTGCCATGTTTGTGCTACGACAGAAGTAGCAAAGCTTTAATGCAACAGTATATAAAGAATACTGTACGCATTTTGGCATCCAATTTTATTATTTAACGTGGTTGTAATTTTTAAAAACATAAAAACGGTTCTCCCGTCTTACTTTTTTGAAAACTAGCAAGTTTGCCTTTGCATCTCAGGTTCCTCCTCAGACTTTAGCCTCGGTGGCAACTACGACAGACCGAAATGTGGCTGCTCCGGCTGCTGGTATCGAGCACCTGCTGCCGCGGCCCACCACTCCTCAGCCGGCAGCTGCAGCCCAATTGGAGGTGGCTACTCTGTGGAGTATATACATCGGCAGAAGTGGATCTTCCGCGGGGACTTCGGCGCCTCATAAATAATTACCTCAAAGAGGGCCCAGATCCCAACAATTTAAAATTGGTAAAAATTTCTCGCCCGTATCTTCACCCATGTGAAGATAGAAATAATACGTGTGGATAGAAATAATACTAAAAACTAATGCTAAACATCGGGAAAAAAATAATATATAAGACTCGCTACTGAAAAATTAGGGAAAAAATAATATTTTTCACTTATGTGAGCTGAGAAACTTTGTTCTTTCTAGTACGAGATACTGAGTTGTTGTGAGAAAAGGGTTGGTGGTCGCCTCGTAAATGTTTACCAACAATACCAACAATTTAAAATTGGTAAAGTAGACTCAGCTGTTTTTTCGCCCATGTCGCCGACTTTTATCGTG